>LR750281.1:0-18310 GCA_902729485.2 Mus minutoides | reverse complement strand
AGAGTGTCGAGAGGATTATCTAGGTGAGGTAAATGATAGCATCTACAGTGAGAGACAGAACAGCAGAAATGATCAGACCACGAGCTTGGCTCTCAAGTGAATGGCAGAGAACCTAACTGATGACAGCTCTGGTGTGGAAACTGACAGTTAGGACTACAGCATGGGCGGGGCTGGAAGTGAAGACAGCATCCTGATGACTTGCAGGCAGGAAAGTGGAGAGGCAAGAATTCCAATGCTTGGTTATTCCCTTAACAGTTCAAGGAGACAGGCAGCCTCAATCCAGGAGCCTACTGCTAGAAAAGCTGTTCTGCTGCCGAGCCAGTAAAGAAACTGAGAATGCTAGAAAGCACATCAGCCCGAGTGAGCGAGCTGTTCAGGGGCGCAGCCAAGCACAATATGGGACAGAGACGAGGGGGAATGAACCCAGATGAGAAGAGACACACAGCTCAGTTCCAGACCATCTCTTCTGCAAAGTCTACAGAAAGAAGACATGCTCTATAAACACAGAAGGAGCTTCAGAGTTAAAACACTTTATTCAAATGATAGCTAGGTTTATGAAACCACACAACCAGGCGACATATCTCGCCATAAAATTTTACTTCATTTTGTTTTAATGCTTTAGGTACTTTTGGTGTCTGGGTTTGAAGTTTCCCCAAAAACTCACGCTGTCTGGGGAAGTTGAGCAATCTGCAGGAAGTGGAGGCTAAAGCGTGGAGCTGGACTGCTAGGGAAGGGCCTTAGCCAGTCACAGCCCCAGCTACCTGTTTCCACCTCCCAGGTCCACAAAGCCACTGCCTCCTACTCCTGCTGATTCAGGCTGAGGGCTCCCTCCACCACACCTTCTCCACCACAGCAGACTGAAATTCCCTTACATCATGATGAGCCACAGCAAACTGTTCCTGCTAAGTATATTTGAAACAATGATGATTAAAGCAAATATATGGACCACACTTTCTACTTTAATGTGGCGATATCAACAGAGGGTGCTTATTAAGTAAAATCACTTAGGATGTATCCATCTTTAGAAGAAAACTGAAAAGTGAATATGGGTTCCGTTCCATTTATTTGCTGCCAATAAATACAGAAAGAGCTAAGAAAGCCCAGAACAGCTTCTCAAGTAGCTTCGGGGAACTGTTCCCAAAAGCAAGGCAGTAATATACTTATCCTTCTCTTTCATGCTCCACAATCCAAAAACATATTAAAATGAAGTCATCCCAGACACCCATATGCCCGGAGCCCAGTTGCATCTATTAGTAAACATTCATTAATACCAAGACACAAGGGAGAGTTCCCTAAGGTCATTCTTACTACTGAAGGGTGGAGCCGGAACTCTGCACTAGCGGTAGGTGGTCTCTGAGATTCCTCTGTCCCACTTAAGAAGTCTATATCAGAATAGCTCGAAGCTTACTCAAGACCACTCAATCTTCCACTGATTGCTTCCTATCTTTAATAAATTATGAGTTTCCACTAAAAGTTAAACAGGAAAAGGCTGAGAGAGCTGCAAATGTAGAGTTTTTTAAAAAAGAGAGATTTTTTAACACTGAATCCTCACATTAAAAGACGCTAAAATATGCACATGTGAATTATACACAACATATTTGCTATTTTCACAGAGAACTACAGAAACAGCTCAACAAACTCACCCTTCCATGATAAATTCCAGGGCATATTCATAACAAAAGTCAGACAGATTTTGTTTTCAATCACGTAGTTCTATAAAAATAAACTGTCATCACAACATCCTCGCAGGAGTAAAAGGCCATATTTGCCCGCAGTTAAATCCAACAGCAGCTGTTCTATGGAAAAAGAGGGCCCAATAATTGGCTTCTTTCACCTCTGTTAATCACGAACAAAAGTGTCATTCAGTTTCAAAATGGACAAAATGGTCCAATGGATGGTCAGCTAGCTGAGCCAATGGGGTGGAATAACAATAACCCTGTAGCATTTTCCTTTTGCCTTTTGTTTGGTCTTTCAAAGCCCTTAATTAAGACCTGCACAAAGCACTCCTCTGGGCTTTTCTCAATGAGGCATTACATGCCTGTTTTCTTGTATTTAAAGAAAAAAAATGGCAGGGATTTTCTGAAACACATTAAACAGAATACACAATTTCCATTTATTTGCAACTGAAATACTGTTAAAATTTTAGAGCTTAAATATTATCATAAGTAACAAAGCAAGTTCTTTCCATTCCAGGCTTGGGGAGTGGGGGGGGGGGGGGTGAAAGAAGGGCTGGCTGGAATGGAATGGGAAAGCCGGGGCAGGGGCTAGGGAGGGGAGTGCCAACCCCAAAGTATTGTTCAGCTATTTCTCCAGAAATAAAACTGTGAGCAGCCATAATTTAGAAAGATCTAGAGCTGTGTCCTCCATCTTTCAATAATTTAACACACATAAATGGAAAGAAACCACAAAAATCTGTGAGATGGTCTTACGGCGAGGGAGTAGAGGGCCGAAACAGGGAGGTAGACGTTGGAATCAAATGTACTTCTTAGAAACTAATTTCAAAAAATATCCCCAAAACATAAAGTATTTTTAGAATGGAATACTCTATGTAAGAATATTGTATGAGTCTATAATTGATTTCTTTTTCTATCCCAGCCTCAACAAAGATTCATCTAATTATGGTGGATAAGCATCAGAATGTCTAAGCTTTAAAAATATCCATGGCCTAATTAACTTTTCATTATCCAATTTTCTTTTTGCACAGATTAAAAAGGGCTGTTGTGTTCGTTTTTAAATGCTCTGAAATATAATCTTTCCGGGTTGTAGGCTGTTCTGAAAATACCTACTCCTGCCCATAATTTGTGCCCCCCCCCCCAATATCCTGAATGACAGCTTAATGTGACAGCTTCCTTGCCACAATTCACCAAAGGGGAGTGGCAGGTAGAGTTCTCAGAGGACAAATACCTAACAAAGCCATCACTGGGGGAGTTACTTTCAATCTGTCAATCTAATCCATCAAGTTGAATGTGCTCCACTATTCTCTTGTAAATGTGCTGATTTCAAACAAGGCAGAACCTGGCAGCTGCCCGGCAGAAGACTAAATGACCCAGCTCAAATGTCACCTCAGCTGGGAAGGCTTCCCACTCCCTAAGCAAAGCGAGCATCTCGGCCTCCTCTTGTTCCCACAGACCTCAGTCCAGCACTTCTGTAAGGCGCTCTCACATCCATTCTTCTTGTACTTTCTTTTTTTTCTTCTCCACCAAACCACATCATCTGTGGACACTTGTGAGCCATAGGGAAAAGGGCACATGCCCCAGAGTCAGAGAGCAGGAGTCCAACCCCTGGTTAGAAACTATAAACCATGACCTTGGATGTACATTAGTAACATTAAGCAAATGAAATGTTTTACATCAGTGCCACAGTTTAAAGGGGAATAAAGACCTCTCCAATGGAGTAGTGACGATCAAGTGAACTGTCAAATACAAAGCTGAGTAGAAGCCTGGTGCCTATGAAGGCTCTGGTACACATCACAACTTCCCCCTATTCTACCCTTGAATACAGCAACACACCTGGAAGTACAATAAGCACATACTTTGCTGATGGCATAAACTTTTGCTAAGCAGGTTAATGTATAAGATTTCACAAGTAAAGGACAACTTCCAATGTAATTTTTCCATGGCCTTCAATTTCTTCAACATAGATGTGTACACACACACACACACACACACACACATACATATATGTATATATATGTTGCATGCAAGAGAAAAAGAACAACGAGAGAAGAGCTAACGTCGGGAAGGAAATAAGAGCTAGAGTCTCCAAGAAGACCTGATTCTAACCCTCTGAATGCTCACTAATAATTCTAAGAAAGGACTTAGGCAAATGTTTACTGTATATTTCACTTGTGTATATCCTCAATGGTATATTAAATCTTCATGAAATTTTAAAAAAAAAGATAACTAAGGCTCCTCCTTTCTGTAAAGAAGAGAAGCTTTACTTTATTTATTTATTTATTTATTTATTTATTTATTTATTGCTTGATTGAAATGTTGAGGCTCTAACTTAAGGCTTCATGCAGGGTAAAGAGGTGCTTTCCATACCCAGGCACTAATATAACTAATATAACTAATGTTATATTTAATGTACTTCATTGGAACTTACCATCCTCCCCAGTCTTTCCCACTGGCATTGCAAACACACACGCTCCAGGCCGGCGGTGCTGTGACTAGGCACCACTCTCTGTAGCCAATGGTTTAAGGAAGTTTGAATCATGAATAAAAAGTATAACAAGAGCCGGGCGTGGTGGCGCACGCCTTTAATCCCAGCACTTGGTAGGCAGAGGCAGGCGGATTTCTGAGTTCGAGGCCAGCCTGGTCTACAAAGTGAGCTCCAGGACAGCCAGGGCTATAAAGAGAAACCCTGTCTCGAAAAACCAAAAAAAAAAAAAAAAAAAAAGTATAACAAAAATCACTGTTTTCCTCATGGGCCTTTCAAAGACCTTACCATTAAATACCCAAATACAGAAATCAAACGCATCTGATTATATGTAGCAGTTCCACTAAAGCCCTAATTTAATGAAATCATTACTAAGCTAAGGACATTACTACATTGAAATAAACCATCTGGAGTTTTCTTAACTAAAAAGAAATTACAGAAACAGAATGAATTTGCTGTACATTTATTCACTGCCCAACTCATTTTAAGATTCAACATTAACTTCACAAATCTGATGGAAGTTTTAAAGGCACAAATACATATTTGCATTTGAAAACTCAAGCATCCCTTTTTTTTTTTTTTAACAGAGACTAACACAGTAATAGAAAACCAGCTGCTGGTGACTTTCTAGCAAGGGCACTTCTTTTCCCACTCCACTCTAAACAAGTCAGGGACAGATACAGGACTTTTCTCGCTCAAATTGAAATCAAAGGAAAGCCATCCCCCATGCAACTGTATTCTTTCCTCAACTGCCTGTGGATAAACAAGGAAAGGAACTCACCTAGTTGGCGCTGTCTGACCAGCATACAGAATTAAGTTATAAGGACAAGCCAAACTGTTTACTCTCACCATGTACAGCTAAGAGAAGATGGCTCTGCCTTCTCAACACAGTCCAGACAGTTCTGGTTAGCTAGCAAATAGTAAGTGATTACTTTTAAAAGTAAATAAATAAATTAATTAATTAATTAAAAGCAACAAACAAACAAACAACCCCCCCAAACAAACAAACAAACAAACAAGCAAATACCTCATGACTACCTGAAAATAATCTGTTAGCTACTGGTAAGAATTGTCTCATTAATGAGGGGATTGCTAGCTGCCCTACTGCTGAAAAGAACCCCAGGGCTGGCCAGATGGCTCAGCTGAAAAGTCAACCTATGTTCAATCCCTGGGACTCAAGAGATGGAAGGAAAACCAACAACCACAAGCTGCCCTCCCTCCAACTTCTGCACAAGTGTTATAGCACATGTGCACCCAAACATATACATGTGCATACACCATCACGAAGCAACCACATACGTGTGTGTGTGTGTGTGTGTGTGTGTGTGTGTGTGTGTGTGTGTGTGTAGGCTAGCTACTTCAAGCACATAAAAATTACTTTTGAAAGGTCCAATAGTACTCCTGTTATCCTCAGGTTCGTTTGCATGATTTCAGTTATCCATGGTCCAAAATTATCAAACAGACAGCTCTAAAAGTAAACAACTCATCCTTAAAGTTTTAGATGGTTCGGCTGTTCTGAGCAGCACAGTAAACTCTCCTGTTATCCTGTTGGATCCTGGCTAGGACATATGGGCCATCCCACTGCCTGTAGCATCCATACCACTCTTCATCCCACAGTAGATGGGCTACGAGATGACCATAGTACACGTACATGTGTCGAAGTAATCCAGCTTCCACTAAATAACGGCTAATGCAACGATTCTCATATATACTTCTGCCCTGCCAGGTACTTGTCTATATGAAAAGCTAAAAATCCACACTTCAATATGGCTGGGGGGAAAAAAATCCTACGCTGTGTTAAGGCTGAATCTTCTATCTGTGAAATTGTAGCAACCAAAAAGGCGTTCATTCAACTTTTTGCTGTCAACACCCAACTTCAAAAGTAAAGTTGTCAGGGATGAAGAGATGGTTCAGTGGTTAAGTGCACTGGCTGCTCTTTCAGAGGTCCTGAGTTCAATTCCCAGCAACCACACAACCACGTGGTGGCTCACAACCATCTGTAATGGGATCCAATACCCTCTTCTGGTGTGTCTGAAGACAGTGTACTCACATAAATCTAAAAAAAAAAAGAAAAGGAAAAAAGAGAAAGAGGAAGCTGGGTGTGGTAGCGCACACCTTTAATCCCAGCACTTGGGAGGCAGAGGCAGGTGGATTTCTGAGTTCGAGGACAGCCTGGTCTACATAGTGAGTTTCCAGAACGGCCAGGACTACACGGAGAAACCATGTCTCAAAAAAAAAAAAAAAAAAAAAAGCCTCAGTGTTATGACAAGGACCTGGCTAAAGTAAAATGGTATTAATTCTGTGTGCATTCACATAGGAGTGTGTGTGTGTGTGTGTGTGTGTGTGTAAGTACGCGCGCATGTACGCACTACTGTATCTTCAGAGGTTTCTGCTAGGCTTCCTCCTCAATCCTTAAGTGGTTGGAACTGCTTTATTATATACATCTCTTCAAGTACATGTTTCTGACATTTCTCAAGTTAGCAAAATAAGCTGGTTATAACTGGCTATGCTACCTTGTATGCACAGAAATTGAACATAATCTTGCTACATGAAACATCTCTAACCACCCCTCAATTGAGTCTGATAAATTCAATATCCAGCTTTAGAACGGAGTCGCTATAACAATTTCACAAATTGAAGATTCATTCTTACAGATGTCAGTGCCCTCAGTATATTATTTTTCTTTATTAAATCAAAAATTTTAGCTTTTCATTTAAACAAAGCACTTTGCATTGTTTTCCTGAGGAACACCTGATTTCCCCCAGCATGCTCCTGCGGTTCCACCCCTACCCTCACCCCATAGATACTGGACTCCCTACTATTGTTGAAGGGCATGAGACACAAGAGGATACTGTAGAAAGTGGCGCAGGCTAAAGTTAAAAATAAAACCTAAAACCTAAAAGTAAAACCTAAAAAGTAATATTTGACAAATCTTACAATCTGTCTACAGAGACATGGCTGTAACTACTTGAAACAAAGTCTTGGGTAGAATTAATATTTTTTTTTAAACTATGCAGTTCAGTGACTGTCAACTTATTTATTTATTTGTTTGTTTGTTTATTTATTTATTTACTTATTATATTTAATTCCACTGTAGCTGTCTTCAGACACCCCAGAAGAGGGCATCAGATCTCATTACAGATGGTTGTGAGCCACCATGTGGTTGCTGGGATTTGAACTCAGGAACTTCGGAAGAGCAGTCAGTGCTCTTAACCACTGAGCCATCTCTCCAGCCCCCAGAATTAATATTTTTAATTCATCCTGGTAAAGTACTTTCCTCCTGGCAGGAACTACATTTTCAATTCACAAACTTCAACTTTGAAAAATCAAGCAGAATATCCCACTAAGGACGCTGCCATACAAAATTATACTCAGAAAACAAATGCTCTCCTCTCCATCCCCTGCTTTCAGGCCATAAATGTAACAGCTATATTTTAGAACTGAGCAGGAGGAAAATCATCTCTTTGCTAACCCTAAATATAACCCTAAATATAAACCTCTCTGCTGTTCATAAAATAACATCCAATGGGATAACATGTAATGATCTTGTCTCTACCATATAACTACGATTGCATGTTATGGCCTTACAAAAATAGCTCCTTCAAATACTAAAAGGTTTCGTATTCAAAACTAGAGTGTTTTTGTAAATCTAAATGCTAAGGTTTTAAGAATCTAGTTTCATTTCCAGAGTTGGCATAATTTCTCACTTAAAATTAGGAAATATCAAATTTTAAAACTGAGACCTTAGGGAAATGTTTAGTGCCAGTTAGCCATGACTGGCAACCTGAGACCAATGCCTGACAACAGCTATTCTAAGGAACACCCAGCAGCCGTCACTTAAGAGCCAGGGCCTCAGTCACTATGTCAAGGGTATGAATTATGATAAAGACCGCTCTGGACACCGATGGGCTTGGAACTGCCTACTGAGCAGCTACGCTCTCCTAAACAAACTAAACATTTAAGAGGCTAAAGGGCAGTGTAGGTAACTATTGCAAGGAGATGTCTAACTATGCCAGAAAGGAATAATTAAGTCTTTGCATGCTAAATCACATCACTGGGGTTAACAATGGAGTAATCAAGTGTAAACACCGACAAAGCCCATCCATAGGACTCCTGAAAGGAAATGAAGGTTGTGGGTAATCTGGACTATTGTTGCTTAAATACCACAAAAATTAGTCCTTAAAACTTCATTCATTCATTCCTCTCTTTTTTTACAAATGTGTGCACCTTTTGTGGGAAGGAAAAATTGGTTAATCTAGCAATTAAGGCAAATATCCTGAGTCATCAGAAGGAAAACTGCTACTAATTCCCAAGCAAAGACCCAGGCCCACGCCTCACACTGCTTAGACTGGATGGGTGCTCAGTCGGCAAACACTGCCACTAACAGGAAGTGCATGGGTGTCAACCCAAAACCAAGAGTGCAAACGTTTACACTGTAAACCTAATGTGGGGTCTGGATGTTGTAATTCCTCTGTTTCATAACACATTCAGGTTATTCATATACACTCACTAGTCACGCACATACAGAGAGACAGACAGATAGACAGACAGACACACACACACACAGAGAGAGAGAGAGAGAGAGAGAGAGAGAGAGAGAGAGAGACTCAGAAGCAATAGAAAGGTAGTTTGGGGAGAAAGAAGGAAGCCACTTTCACAACACTGCTCAGAACTTCAGGAATACTGTCAGGGAGCAGACACCGCTGACCCTGCAGCCAACGTTACTTAGATAACGTCAAGACTAAGAGTTTGTCAGACCCTAATCTCACATGGTATGTTTGTTACCATTCTTGTTTGAAATAATCTAAGGTGCACTAAAAGCTACAAAAACCACTACAGTGGGGCCCTATACACCTTTCACCTTGCTCTTGCCAATGAGAGTTGTTTTGGTTTTGTTTGGTTTTGTTTGTTTGTTTTGGTTTTTCAAGATAGGGTTTCTCTGTGTAGCCCTGGCTGTCCTGGAACTCACTCTGTAGACCAGGCTGGCCTCGAACTCAGAAATCTGCCTGCCTCTGCCTCCTGAGTGCTGGGATTAAAGGCGTGCGCCACCACACCCGGCACCAATGAGAGTTTTATACATACATAATATAGTAGCTAAAGGGAGAAGTTTAATTTGGTATAATATATTTTCTAAACTAGGGACCTAACAAGGTCTGACTAGTTTTACATGCAATGCTTTTCTTTCTGCAGTACAGGAGATCCATCACTGGCCTCAGTCACATATGCTAAGCAAGTTGTTTTACTACTGCACTATGCTCCCAAGTCCTTTCTAAATTATTACTTTATTTTGTTTTTTTAAGACAGGGTTTCTCTGTGTAGCCCTGGCTGTTGCCCTAGGACTTGTTCTGTAGACCAGGCTGGCCTTGAACTGGTATACAACTTACGTGGCACAGTAGGCCTCAAACTTATCTTGCCGTGTTAGCGCTTGGGTGGCTGGAGTCATGAGTCCGCACCACACCAAAGCATGCAGCGTTCATTTCTTAAATCACATGTACACTGTACCGCAATTATAAGGAACAGTCTGTCATCACAAGGGAATTCCCCGGACACACACACAGTTTACAATCACATCATCTTTCCCCTAACTATTTGCTCTCTATCACTGTAATTTTTCATATTTAACACTCTAACATCTTACTACTGAGATCTACCTATGTGCCTGCATCTATCTGTGGACTGTCCCTTACCCCTGTCTGGTGCTCTATTACACTACCTCTTCCTGTTACACTGTCATTAGAGCATGGAGGATACTGGAGAATTGTCCAATGTGACCACATTGGAGGAACTCAGAGGTTCCAAGACCTCCCAAACCCAACTCTGGTATCATAACCCAAGGTTGTGGTTTCCATAGCGGGCACAGCTGGGCAGCTCTGGTCAAAGGGAGGTCCCAGTATGATCTTCAGGTTCAGACTCTCCTGCCAGGTAGTCTCGCAAGTTGTTAAATCACCTTCTGGGAGAGAAGTTCCCCTTCTGGCTGGCAGCAGGCTTTTTCTTTTCTCAGTGTTAGATTCCTGAGGGCATTTAGGGAGAAACTTTATAAAACATGGTTTTGCCATTGCTCAAGATGCATTCACGCCGGGCGTGGTGGCACATGCCTTTAATCCCAGCACTCGGGAGGCAGAGGCAGGCAGATTTCTGAGTTCGAGGCCAGCCTGGTCTACAGAGTGAGTTCCAGGACAGCCAGGGCACACAGAGAAACCCTGTCTCGAGAAAAAAAAAAAAAAAAATTCAGATAAACTATCTCCCCTCCCCACCTTCTTTCTCCTCCTCCCCCTCCCATCACGCCCTTCCTTTCTATTTTTTTCTGAGATAGTACCTTTCTATACATATCCAGTCTAGCTTGCCTTGAGCTCACAATTCTTCTGCCTCCGCTTCCCAAGTGCCTGAATTTATAATCCACCAGGCCCAGCTCCCAGCTCAGGTCCTCCAGTTCTTTAGAGGTGTACTGAGAAGGAAGTTCTGAAGGAAGCAATAACACTAACAAAAGGATCGTGATAACTACTGTACTCGGAAGTTTCAGTACAGAAAAAATATCAAGACTACAAACAGGTAGATGTGAACATATGCCTGTAAGGGCATTGTCCGGGCACGCATGCTTTGTGTGTGTGTGCGTGTGTGTGTGTGTGTGTGTGTGTGTGTGTGTGTGTGTACCTGGCTCAGGACATTTCAAGCAGTGGACCAAACACAAACCTCTCCATAAGGAGCTTCTGCTCTGCGAAATGAGCTTCTAAAGATCTAAAACGGGTGAGGCGGGTGACTCATCTCCTGCAGAACAGCACTGAAAGACAGTGGTATAAAACTCACTCAACCAAATAACCCTGGCTTGGCTGGCTTTTTCTTTCCTTTCCTTTCCTTTCCTTTCCTTTCCTTTCCTTTCCTTTCCTTTCCTTTCCTTTCCTTTCCTTTCCTTTCCTTTCCTTTTTAGGAAGGACTGAGTCTCTGTAGCCATTCAGGCTTTAGTACTGTAGGTGATCTCCAGAGTCACCCACCAAGTGCTGGGACAGCAGGTATGAAGCCCCAGGCCTGGCTATCCTCTGATCTTATAAGCCAAACCCAACAGGTCCTCCTGCAAGGCTGCGCTTCTCCTCCACTGTGGGAGCAGCCCTCACACAAGCACACCCCACTAGGCTTCTGGTTTTTATAAATGGTCAAGAGAAGAACACGTGCCAGAGTACCACTAGGAGAGCCACGGACACCACTTGGGAAACACTCGGTGACATTTGTAACCAGCAAGTTAACAGCAGGAAGATGACGGACGATTTCTCTGAAATGCCAGAGAGACTGCAGACCTCTTCAGGCCAATGTAATGTAAGTGAAACAAAAACAAAAACAAACAAACAAACAAACAAGAAGTTAACACTTCCAGGAGGTAGGGGGGGAAGCACCTTTAGAATCAGCAAGTAAATAGCTCTCCAGGATGGCGCTGGCAATCACCAAAACTCTGAAATCATGACCACAGACCCAGCCATGAACAGCTCTGCTGCTAAAGGAGAAAGTGTGCATAGATCCAACCGGAACTCATGAAGTCTGTAAAATATTAACAGCTTAATAAACATCAGCTCACACTATCAACAAACACAGTGCTCAAGTCAACTAAAGAGTACCAACTAAATTAATCCCAAGCTGAGTAAATGAAATGCCCCTGAGGGGTGGGGGGAGGGCTCATGGGTGATTCGCTTTTAGGCTGACTTCCCTATAAAAACATCTTCCCCAGGAGAGGCAGGAAATTCCAGTGAGTGAAAGGGGGCAGCTATAGGAAAGCGCCCCACTGCACACTCCGGCTTTTCAGTCTCCCTTGAGGCTTTGCTTTAAAGAAGCACACTGAGAGACCTGCTCCTGGAGAAACAGAAGAGTGAGTCTGCAGCCGCCGCGACCCTATTATACCATATATACACGGTATGAGAGGAAGTCAGTCAAAATGTCCACTCACTATCCAGTGATTGGGCTCTCTGTTGGTGCTCACATCAGACTTCTGCATCCCCTCAGGTTTGGTTTCCTTTGAACGTTTACTAGCAGATATCCACTGTACAAAAGAGCAGACTTCATTATGACATTTTCATACACACATACACTGTACCTTACTGTACCTTGATCTTGCTCACCCCCCCCAACCCCTCCCACCTCTTCCCTCTGAGGTCAAGTCTTTTGAATGCAGATAAAGGAAAAGCAGGAGTTATAGTGAGAGGAAGTAAAAATGAGAGAGGCTGATAATTCTCAAAAAAAAAAAAAAAAAAAACCTGCTACAAATGAAAACCTGCACTGTACACATGAATTCAAAGATGTTCACACTAGGTGCCCTAATCCAGTCAGTCTCCCACAAATACAGATGTGTAGGTGTGCGCATGCTTTGGGGGCTTTAGAGAATGCTTTCCGTTCTTCTAATAACCTAAAACTTTGCGCTTTTTAAAAAACATTTCTTTTGTGTGTGTGCTTGTGTACATGTGCCATGTGACATCCAGGGACAACTTGCAGGAAGGAGTTATTTCTCTCCCTCCGACGTGTGGGTTCCACGGATGGAACTTGGGCTGTATGTAAGGTCTGGTGGCGTGTGCCCCTACCACTGAGCCATCTCACTAGGCCTGGCTTTTTCCCCCACTCTTTGCTCTTATGAAAAACTATCAAACACCCAAGCAAACAGCAAAGAGGAGCAAAACAGTACAGAGCACCTGAGCTTCCGAACCAATACTCACTAAGCATGGATGCCTGAGCAAATTACCTAATCCTTACAAATCTCACTTTGCCATAAAATACGAACCCTTTAGATGGGACCTAAATGCCTATTTTAGAAATTATAGTTAGCACATAAAACATGCTTAATGCAGAAGGCAGATCCAGCAATTCCTCACCAAAATTCCTTTTTTTTTCAAAAATCATACTTTTCTAACACAGATACCCACACAATCCAAAGATTGGTAAAATGTTTTATAACAGTCACTTCTGCACCTGTCTTCAGGGTATCAGAGCAAATGCCATGAATCAAAAGGATGCTACATAATTTTCTTTTAAAAGTACAAACTTCTAAACAAAATTGGCTTTTAACAAGTTTAGCTTGTTGGGAACTAAACTAACTTGATGCAAATGATCTATAAAAACAAGCCGGGCTGGCCAGAGCGAGCGGGGCGTACAGGGGCAGCCAGAGTGAGCAGGGCTGGCCGGAGCGAGCGGGGCGTACAGGGGCGGCCGGAGTGAGCAGGGCCGGAGTGAGCAGGAACGAGGGAAAAAAAAAAAAAAAAAACCTTGCCACAGTTTTAAGGCATTCAAATTGAAACTAATATGCTCTTATAAATGGACACATATCCCAAGACTCAAGACCTATGTCCTGTTGGCAGTCTGTAGGGGTAGTGTCAAGCCTGTGATCTCAGTACTCAGGACACTGAGGTTGGAGGATTTGTACAAATTGAAGGCCGGTCTGGGTTATGTGAGTTCCAGCCAATCAGAGCTATATATCAAGACTCTCTCAAAAACCTGTATCCTAAATACACTGTCAATTTATTCCAGGGTTAAGTTTTTTTCCTCATTATGAATTCATAATTAAACAACTAGAAAGGGAAATTGAGGACTAGATCAGAGAACTAGATACTCTTGCAGAAGATTTGGGTTCAGTTACTAGCACCTACAGTTACTAGCACCTACATGGTGACTTACAACCATCTGTAACTACAGTTCCAGAGAATCCAACACCCTCTTCTGGCCTCCCTGGGTACCAGGCAGGGAGGCACGTAGTGCACATATATCCAGTTAGGCACTGTGGCTCAGGAGAGGAGCACTTGCCAAGCATGCACAGGGCCTTGGGTTAAGGACGACAAAAGGGATGACTCTCATGTAAGAAAAGAAGGCCATATGGGCAAGGTGAAGTACAAGTTAATCCCAGCACTCAGGAGGCAGAAGCAGGCAGATCTTTGTGAGTTTGAGGCCAACCAGGTCTACAAAGACAGTTCAAGCCAGCCAGGGCTCTATTACATAAAGAAAACCTGTCTCCAAAACAAACAAAAAAAGTGAAAGATATTAATTTCTATAAGCTAATTTGTTATGCATTTTATGCTCAGTTATGACACTAAGAGCTACCAGAAATAACTTTTAGATAAGATGCATATATAAATTTATTTATTTATTTTGGTTTTTCAAAACAGGGTTTCTCTGTATATCCCTGGCTGTCCTGGAACTCACTTTGTAGACCAGGCTGGCCTCGAACTCAGAAATCTGCCTGCCTCTGCCTCCAGAGTGCTGGGATCAAAGGCGTGCGCCACGACGCCCGGCTGTGTATATATAAATTTAAATATTTAGTTTTATGTGGGATTAAACCACCAACAGAAGATCACATCCCTTAGATAAATCATGGCCATTTGTCAAAGCCAGTCCACAAGTATGAGAAACAATGAAACTAGAAATTCAAGCTGGGATAACTTAGGGACTGGAAAAGACCTGAAGATATGGGCATCATTATTTCCTTCACCAAAGCTATGAATCATCTCACTGGTGGACTTTCTTTTTAATTCTTTTACTGAGTGTCATCTCAAGCAGGGTGGTAAAGAGCAACACGGTATCAGGCCTAGTAAAGACAGAACTCAGCCTACCCTTTCTTTTCCTAGTCTTGCTTATCTCCCGTTAAGCCAGCCAACAAGCTCCTCTGCCCTGTAAATCCAGACAGCACAAAGCAAAATCCTTAATGCTAGCAGAAGGCTGGTACTGGGAGGAAGAAAAGCCTTAATGGCTAATGCAGCAGTGCTTGGCTAGCAGGAGGAAGATAAACTGATCCCTTTCTCAGGACTGACAAGAAGATAAACACACATGCAGATAGCCCTCCAGGCATGTTCTACGGGGAATTAAGCATCTGCATTCCCTTTACCCTGCGGATATCAGATCTGGAAAGACGGTGCCCAAATGGTGTTGCTGGTGTGTGTCTGTCTGTCTGTGTGTCTGTCTGTCTATCTGTATGTGTGTACATGCATGTGTGCATTTGCACTCCCTTTAATGATTATATGATTAAGTCTGCATCCATCAAGCAGTCAATACAACTACATTCAAGCTGATATTAGAAGCTGACTTGACCAAAATGTGGAATTTACTTTACACAAAAGGTGCCCAGGCTTTGGAAGCATGCCTTGCTTCCCTGTAGCTGAGATTATCACTAGGGCACAAATACACCAACCTACCATGAAGAAGGAAGTGTTCTGCTGCGTGCGTGCGTGCCCTCACAGGCCCAGACTGTTTGTAAAGGGCAAGAATGAAATATTCCATATGTTTTCTTTGTCGGTGACAAGGTTATTGAAAGACAGACCATGGTAATCTCCCTGCTGAGGGATTGGATCAGGCTATTCATGTGTAACCAGGCAAATGTCAAGATGGCAATAACAAAAAATATCTCAAAAAAAAATTTTTTTAAAAGAGTGACCCTGTGTAGAATATTCAAAGTGTACTCAAAGCACTTTGGCAATCTAAACAGATCCTGGGCACTGCAGTCCCTGTTAGCTGCTCTTCTGGCTTCTAAGTCACTAAAAAGCAGGGATTAATCAAAACTCCTGAAGTTTTAAAATTTTCTGAGAAAATAAAATAAAAAGCAAACAAGAATGCCAGGGACAAAAAACCCCAGCTGAGCAGCCCAGCATGTGCTAAGGACATCCACAACTCTCAGTTTAAAGCCCAGCACCAAAGGAGTAAAAAAGCTATAGGACAATTTAGACATGGAATTTCTTTAGAATTTTAGTTCTAAAATTATTAAAGAGAATAACTGTATCTTTATCCACAAAGCATATATATATATATATATATATATATATATATATATATATATATATATTCAATAACCAGTAAAAATACATTTTCAAAATATTTATAAGGAAAACTACCAATCTGAATGATTTTAGAACAAAGTGATATAAAGAAAAAAGAATGTAGCTAAAATTTTAACTCTGAGTTAGTTTTAGCAATATCTAGCAGGAAGTGCCCCAGTGAATCTGAGAAACTACATTTAAGAGAATTCTCAAAGAACTGAGTTTGTTCAGTGAAAATCCTTGGTGTTGCAAAGTCTGGCAGTATTGAGCCAGGTAAAAAGCTGTTTGTAGATACTTTGTTCCCCTAGTAAGACAGCACCCTGCTACGTGACCAACTGTCTCAGGAAAGCAGGGCCAAGTCCCAGAGATCAAAGTTAAAAGGTTAAAAAAAAATCTGATTTCATCTGGGCTCCCTCCAAAGCAACACAACTTCCTACCATCCCGAACCTTCTTAGCAAGTGAGAAGCCCTACCTGTAAGATAACAGCATCATTATAAGAATACAGGTGCTGTCGGGCGTGGTGGCGCACGCCTTTAATCCCAGCACTTGGGAGGCAGAGGCAGGCAGATTTCTGAGTTCGAGGCCAGCCTGGTCTACAAAGTGAGTTCCAGGACAGCCAGGGCTATACAGAGAAACCCTGTCTCGAAAAACCAAAATAATAATAATAATAATAATAATAATAATAATAATAATAATAATAAAGAATACAGGTACTGATGTTTTTTCACCGGGATACTGTTAGAAACATATGGTAGTTAAACCGACTTTTCCATCAGCCCATTGACTCACCTATGAAATCCAGATCCAACATTCAATCTGATAAACACTCAAAAAAAAAACCCAAAGGATGGGAAATAGTGAATTTTAAATCACAAGCTAATGACACACATACACAGCTACCTATTAACTCCCCCAAGTAATGGAGATACACGTGGTCCTCAGCTGTGTCGTCATCCAGGCCATGCTGAAGCGGTCTTAAGTAAACCCTGACAGGAGAGCAACCTCTCTCTTTTTCCAGATGGGGAGCCTGAAGCCCAGAGTGATTAACTGACTTGCTTGACCTCTGGATTCCTTATGCAACTCAAAACATTAAAAAGCAAAAATCATTTTCAGAAGTCTGTTCATGAAGGCATGCCTATCAAAGAAGACTGGAAGTCAGCAGGGACATAAAAAGACAGATGATACAGCCATGGACTCAAAATGACCTTGGAGAGCTGAAAACCAACAAGGAGACTTTTTTTTTTAAAGGAAATATTGGATTCAGATATGATAGTATACACCTTTATTCCAAATACTAAAGAAACAGGCAAACAGACCTCTGTGAGGCCAAAGTCAGCCTGGTATACACAGTGATTTCCAGGCAGCCAAGGCTAGTTAATGAGAGCCTGTCTCAAAAAGAAAAGGGAGAAGGAAAAGGGAAGGGTGGGAATTGAGACAGTTTAACAGGTAAATGCTAGTCTGTAACATGAGACGTGAAGCAGAGAGACAGGGGAACCCCTTGAGGAGCTCACAGGCCAGGTAGCCTGGTATACATAGCAAAAGAATAAAAATTTTTAAAAATTAAAAAAAAAAACCCAAGAGATTCTGACTCAAGATAGAAGGCAGGTTGGACAGCTGCAGCTGTTTTCTACCCCCATGTACATGCCATGCTATGTGTAACTTCATATATGTACATATAAATATCACACACACACACACACAAAATCACACTCAAAAAAATTTGTCCTACACACAAAAAAAATTAATGTTAGAAAAAAAATTAATCAAAGTAGGTGAGCAGAAGTATCACAAAAGGGATGAAAACTAGGTTTATGACAGGCTGCTAAATGTCAGTAAATCCCAAATGTATTTTATTAAAACCAGGGGTACCAACATGTCAAATATACTGGATTCATGTAATAGCTCCTCCCTGTGAACATTGCCCTCATGGTATTGTCTGTGAACAAGTGAGGCTCTATTAAGATCCGAAGGACAGTTATGACGTTTAGATAATGCAAACACTGCACACAGTGGGCAGGTAAAACCAAATGCTGGGGACCGCAGGACGCTAGCCCCACAGCCAGATGCTGGGGAACGCAGGACGCTAGCCCCACAGCCAGATGCTGGGGAACGCAGGACGCTAGCCCCACAGCCAGATGCTGGGGAACGCAGGACGCTAGCCCCACAGCCAGATGCTGGGGAACGCAGGACGCTAGCCCCACAGCCAGAGCTGGCACTGCTTGGTTCCTCTGGCCCAGCGACTGAACAGAAGCTGACACACAGAGTAGAGCAGGCTCGCTGAGGTACGTGCATGGTACCAGAGATGCTGATCTCCTTCTGTGGAGAACTCTCCTGCAAAGTAGTACCCCTCAGATAGTCTGCAGACACACCATCTAGAATCT
>LR754856.1:7026-23533 GCA_902729485.2 Mus minutoides | reverse complement strand
CTAGAGACATGAGCGCAGGGGGAACTAGTTAGTTCATGTTATTCTTCCACCTAGAGGGTTGAAGACCCCTTCCGCTCCTTGGGTACTTTCTCTAGCTCCTACCTTGGGAGTCCTGTGTTCCAACTAATAGCTGACTGTGAGCCTCCACTTCTGTGTTTACCAGGCACTGGTATAGCCTCCCACAAGACAGCTATATCAGCTCCCTTTCAGCATTATCTTGCTGTCATATGCTATAGTGTTTATTTTGGTGGCTGATTATGGGAGGAATCCCTGGCAGCCGCCCTCACTGGTTGGTCCATCCTTTTGATTCAGCGTCACACATGATCTCTGTAACTCCTTCAGTGTGTGCTTTGTTCTTAATTCTAGGAAGGGGCACAGAGACCACATTTTGATTACATTGTAATGTAATTGTGTGTGTGTGTGTGTGTGTGTGTGTGTGTGTGTAAGGGGCTTGGAGAGATGTATGTGCCATATGAGGCTTATGCAAGTCAGAAGACAACCTATACGAGTCTGACTGTTCCTTCTAGCACATGTTTCCTAGAGATCTAACAATTTAGGTCTTCAGGCATGGTAGTGAGTGCATTTATCCACTGAGAAATCTTACTAGTCCTAGTACTACAGTCTGAACACTGTGCTGCTCAGCTTCCAAACACACACTCCAACTTGATTCTGCCTGCTTGCAGTACCAGCTTTTTCCAAATAGCAGGGATGCTGTCTGTTCCTGTGGTCCTTGGCCATTCTCTTGCTCTTTCTGCTCCTCCTTGGAGGGTCTGTTCTTAAGACCTATAAATGGCCTTGATGGAGAAGAATTTTCTCCCTTTGTCCTGAGCTGTTAGAACCCCTAGAGGGAACAGAATCTCCCACACCCATGCAAGTGTCAAAGAGGCTTTAACCCTTTGACAATTGCTGGCTCTCTTAACTTGTTTCTACTGGTATAATAGTATTTCATTTTACTAGTTCAGTTAAGTTTTTATCACTTTAAGAACATATTCACAAGGACATTTAAAGCTACACGTCTTTTTATTACAATTGCACTTATTTCTGTAACTTGGAAATGAGTTCTCAGTTTCAGATGCCATTTAGGCACCCAGTGGTATAAAAGTCCAGCTGTGCTTTGCCTCTTTTCAGAGACACACATGCCATCCCAGCCTTTCTTCGCATCCTTGTTTGTAAGTGGAAAGCCTACTCGAGGTTTCCAAGTGTCGTTTTCTACAGGAATAGTTTGCCTGGGCTGGAAATAGCACCCTTTATTCATCAGAGTGTGAGGCAGGCACCTAGGCTCTGCTGATGTTATAAAGATCTTTTAAACTCAAATAAGGTTTATCATGAAGTTATTTTTCAAGAAATTTTGTGGATGGGAAAAATAAATATACTAAAAAAATAGCAATTTTCAAAAAAAATCTGATTTATCGGGCTTCTTGTTTTGTTTTGTTTTGCTTTGTTTTATAGTGACACAGTCATTAAATTCCATTGGTTTGCAAATTGTCAACATGTTGGCATCTTTCTTCCCTTACAAATGGGTTAAGTTGATTTGACTATGAAGACTGTAAAATTCTTTTACAAAATAGAAAGAAAATCAGCTGCAGCCGAAAGCAAATGGAAAAGGAGAGAAACAACTTTCTAGACACATTTCAAAGAGCTACATTGTCTCAAGAAAATTCTTGCTAACTAATCAGAAAAACTGACAAGTTATAATCCATGAAAAATGAGCCAAGAACATGCATAGACAGTTCATAAAGATAATAAAGGCAAGTGAATGAATTGTTTTGTCTGAAGTCCTGTGTGTTTACACACTATCTGAAATCTGTGTTTAGGGATGTCCGAGGGTGAACCCTTTTGTCTACTCACAGATCTGTGTCACTGTACTTGCCTGAGCCTCTTAAAGTGGCCCCGAAATGCTTGAGGTTTTGGGGGTTTTGGTTTTGTGTTTTGAACTCCTAAGTTTATATAGAAGATAATAGAGTTGGCTCCCTAAACAGCCATGTCAGTTCTCATCTTCAAATTTTAGGTGACAGACACTGGAAAGCTATGAAAAAAAAAAAATGAGAGAGTAAAGTTTTCAATCATTTCATGCAGCTCAAAGGGCAGTCCTGCTAGAGGAAGCCCATGATGCAGTGTGGACTTTGAGTCCCATCTTTGCTTTGTTCTTCGTGGGATGCTGACAGGGACTGCAGTGTCCTGTCCATCTCTGCTGTACTCCTGTAGCTCAGCAGGTGGTAATGAGGCCTCTGGGTCCAGCTGCATTGTTTCGGGCCTTGGGACATCTGTGCTTGATTCCTTGATCACTCCCTAAATATCTTGCTATAAATCATTCTCCACTTAGGCCAGTTAGAGTGGACTTAAAAAGGTGAAGTGTATTTTGGCACAGAGTAAACACAAGGGTCAGTAGGGAGAACAGAGTCCCATTAACAATCAAGCCAAGTCAAACTCAGAGAAGTTCATTAATTTTCTGTTCTACTCTCTTCACTGCTAAAGAAGAACATGATTCTCAATAAAATCTAAATTTGCTTTTAGGCCTCTCCAACCAAAACTCATAGAATGCTGTTTTCTAAGTACTCATTTCTTCAGCCAAACAATGCCTATCAATCAATGCTTCTTCCAATTAGCTAGAGAAATCAGGCATACTTTGATTTATGCGGCATGTCTTGCTTAAAATATTCAAAACCAGCTGGGCAGTGATGGCCAATGCCTTTATTTTCAGTACTCAGGTGGCAGAGGCAGAAGCAGGTAGATATCTGAGTTCCAGGCCAACCTAATCTACAAAGCAACTTCTAGGTCATCCAGGGCTACACGAGAAATCCTGTCTCAAAAGACAAAAAAATTAATAAAACACAAATATATATATATATGTATATGTATATGTATATGTATATGTATATGTATATGTATATGTATATCTCCAGGTGATAATTTGTTATTTTTAAAATTTTGAATCAGAATCACATAATTAGTTAGGCAGAATTAAAATATGAATACTATGCAGTTTCTCTCCCATAGGAACATTTTATCCATTTGAGGAAAGTTGATAGGAAACCTGCATCAGGCAACATGGCAGCAACCCCACATAGAATTCTGAGGCATACAGAATCTGAGTGACAGCTCAGCCTTTTTCTACTTTAAACCAGTTTTCTTATTGAAAAGAAATGTTGATGCCTACAGAGGAGCACTACTCTTAAGCAGAGGGAATCTTCCACTGGAATTCTCCAGTTATAGCCTCTATATGCAAGGAAGTATTCACACTCTGGAGCTGGTACTCAAAGATGCACACAGCCGCTGAGGTAGCACGAGCCACCCAGGCTTCACTGCAGTCAAGTATGTCACTCCTCTGACGAAGGTCCAAAAATGGTCTTAGAAGCAAACAGACGTGATTTTGTGTTCTTTTTTTTTCCAATTTTTATTAGATATTTTCTTCATTTTCATTTCAAATGTTATCCAGAAATTCCCCTAAACCCTCCCCCATCTCCTGCCCTGCTCCCCTACCCATTCACTCCCATATCTTGGCCCTGGCGTTCCCCTGTACTGGGGCATATAAAGTTTGCATAACCAAGGGGCCTCTCTTCCCAGTGATGGCTGACTAGGCCATCTTCTGCTACATATGCAGCTAGAGACATGAGCTCTGGGGGTACTGGTTAGCTCATATTGTTGTTCCACCTATAGGGTTGCCCCCTTCAGCTCCCTGGGTGCTTCCTCTAGCTTCTCCATTGGGGGCCCTGTGTTCCATCCTATAGATGACTGTGAGCATCTACTTCTGTATTTGCCAGGATACTGGCATATAGCCTCTTATGAGACAGCTATATCAGGGTAATTCAGCAAAATCTTGATCATTCTTAAAGCAAAGAGCTTTGGTGGGAAAATTAGGCATATTTGTACAAGAAACACTGATCCCAAGCAAAGAGGCCACATTCCAGAGCATGTTAAGTATGAGGTTACATCACAGGTCCAGTTTGGGTGTGAGAGATCTCTTCTACAAAGGGGGTTCACTATTATAATGAACAAAATTTATTCTAGATTATATAAAAGTCATGAATCAGGGTGAATGGAAATTATGGATAGTTTTGGGTAAGCTTCACTGGAGGGTTTGATTGATTTTGAAGGAACATTGACAGGTACTGAAAGAGGCAGCTGCTCCTGGGAAGCAGAGCGTTGGTCCTATGTGTGTCTGCTTAATGACTAACAGCCTGGTCTATAAAAGAATTCCATGAATTCTTCAGCAACATGATTCTAAGAGAAATGGAGGCTTTTTACAAATATTCTTACCTCCCAGAGACACTCATGAGCTTTGGAGCTCAAAGAGAGAAATATTAATCTCTTGTCAAGCAATGTGCTTTTCATCAAAATCCCGGGAAGACACACATACCTTCAGAGCTCAGACAATGGAAAGATAAAAGGCCTTGGTTTTAAAGGAAAACATACACTTGTTATTTTTGGCTTATTCAGCTGGTCATTCTATATTCAAAGTCAAGAAAAGACTTTGTAAGATGATGCTGCGCTCATAAGGGAGTTATCCTTCTAGGCAAATTCTGACAAAAAGATTACCATCCTCTCCCATTTCTGCAAGTCTGAGGCCAGGAAGCAAACTGCCTTGTGTTCTGTGCTATTTCTTGAGGGGATGGATGTCCGTGGACATGAAATGGGATGAAAATTATCTTTGTGTTCTCTTAGTTGATTTCTTTACTAGCATACCACATCATTTGTAAAGGTCATAACTTCTATCTTGGCTGTGGGATATTTGTTGGCTTTAGTGACTTGATGATGTACTGTTGGAGAGAAGCTCAAATTGCTCTACTGCAATTGATGCAAATGTGATACAGATATATTTCTGTGGATGTTGGTGAGCTCCAGTCAAGGGATGGGGCAACATGAGCAAGATTTGCTCTGAGCATATGAAGAGGGGATGTAGATGCATGTGGTTCTAGGAGGGCAGTCCCAAATAAAATCCATGGATCTCACCCTAAATGGAATAAGAGAGAGTTTTCTCTTAAGCCAAATAGGGTTGCACCTGGTCGTGTTCATTGCTCTGACTGGGTCCTCCAGCAGTAGAGGGTATCTAATGATGTGGCAGTTTAAATGAGAATGCCCACTAAGGATCATATATTTAAATACTTGTGCCCAGTTAGTGAAACTGTGAAGGATTAGGAGATGTGGCCTTATTTCAGGAGAGGGGCCACTGTGGGTGAGCATGGAGGTTTCAAAAGACTTGTACAATTGCCAGTGTTCCTGTCTGTTTCCAACTTTTGGATCAGGGTATAAGCTCTCAGTTGTTCCTTCTGCCATGTCTTGGCTCTGCCATTATGGACTCTAACTCTCTGAAAATGCAAAGCACTTGATTTTATAAGTAACCTTGGTCATGGTGACTTATCACAGCAATAGAAAAGTAACAAAGACAAATGGTGAAAGATGGGAAATATGGAAAACCTAGGGAATTGGCTTTCAATTAGACCCACACTTGAGATAATTAATTCACTAATTCACTATTTGCATGAATTGGTTAATCCACTCATGAAGACTAAGCCTCAGTCACCTTTTAAATGCCTCACTTGGTCCTATGTTTTAATATCTCATTATAGTGATTCCTTTTTCTGCTCCCATCCTGCATGTCTGAATGATCAGGTTCTCTTATTGGTGAGAAGTCATCTGGTCATTTAGACCTACACAATGAGAGCAGAGACAGATTCCAGACCTACCAGTGATACCACAAAGGCTAAACAGAAAGGTATGAGTGTAAGGAAAAACTGGACGATAGGGCTTCATGCTGGGTTGTATGCTCTTACTTCTGTCATTGTAGATAGCAGTCCCTAAAACCCCCATGTGAGGTGCCACCTCTGTCCTTCATGGGACCTTTCACCAATAACAGTATTCAAATAGGTTTCTAAAATGTTTGTGTGTGGGGTGGGGGTGTACAGAATATGTACAGAGACACAGTACGATGCTCCATGATAGAAAGAAACAAAAGTCACTGCCTGGCAATTTGGTATGAGCTAATGACCTACAGTTGACTTTGCATTGCCACCCAGGCCCCTTGCAGCTTCGCAACTCCATGTCTATACTAACAGACAAGGAGTCTGTTAGATATGCAGATTCATGCACCACATCTCTGTACTACTGTAGCAGATTGGGACCATAGTTAATTAGATCACCATGTGGTATGCTTATACTTTAAACCTGCTCTAGATAACCTCAGAAAAAATAATTTTCCCTTTTTCTTAAGATCATTTTTCTGAGATTTTTCCTTGCTGCAAGCAGTCCTAACAGGACTTTGCTACTCTCTTTGACCAAAGTAGAAACATTTGTATAATTACTTTGCTCCAAAGTGGAGCATGCATCATCTAATCTCTGCTGTAATGGGAAACCGATGCTGTTTCATCTTATCTGTCCTTTTAAGATCCAGATCTTTTGTCTTTCTTGGTAAGAAGACTCTGGCCTTGAAGCTGGCACTACTCCAACTATATCAGATGCCTGCCTTTAGCTTCTCTTGAATTTCATGAGGCTAAATAGCTCATACTACAGAATATGCTTATCCCAAAGGCTTTGTATGGTTTCCCAGCACTTACTGATCCCTTGTTCAGTCAGAATACAACTGTTCATGCCTTGCTTTGTGCACAGTCATCATGAGAGTCATTTTGTGGATAAAGCACTGAAGCTTAGTAGACAAAGCACAGAGCCACTCTTGTCATTGGTCAGGCTGTAGAAATAATTGGTCCGAGTATGGTGATATGCATAGATAGTAATATGTTTCAAGCTTGGAGTGCCGTACACTGTGCTTTGCCCTAACTTTTAATCCTCCTAGCACCTATAGTAAACTCTTATACATCCCATTTTTTAAAGAGGTTGAGAGAGAAATTAAAGGTCTGTCCATGACCAATAAAACTAACATGCACATCTAACTTTTAGTTCCAGGTAAATCTGATTCCAGGAAACACTGTTAACCTCTGCACTAGAAATCCCTGTCATAATGGAGACCCAGAGTTTACTGATTTCAGGGATATGTGACTGATAGTTACAGCTCACTTGTCTACATAATGAAGAAATCTGGAGGGGAACACTCATGTGCAATAAGGCAGTGACATGGATGGGCTAGCATCATGTGTGGCAGTAGACCATGCCATCAGACAGAAGAACTGGTAAGAAGGCAAAGTTCAGAACCCTGATAAAACTCGTAATTGAGAATGGCAGGAATTCAGACTAGCTTCCAACCAGATTCCTGTCCTGGATCACATGACCACAACACCCTATTAAGAGCGCCAAGACAACTGGTTACATTGGAAAGAACCTATAGTTTTCCATGCTATGAGGTATCTAGGTGCTCTGAGTGTTTAGCCAATAAGCATCCCTTCCAAACACCCTTTCCTTCAAAAGATGTTTATTCTCTGGTTTATCTTGAGTAAATTGTATATATCCTCATCAACCATGGATAAACAGTTTGGACAAGCAAAGTATGTCTCCTATATCAAGGACCACTATGAGTGGAGACCTCCCCAGCACTTAAGTCAAAATGGCATCCCCTCCATTTTGAGATAAGCCAGATACAGGCTTTTGGGCCCATTAACAACAGTCCTCCATCCTAGTACTGCTGTTTCTCACCTGGAGAAACATGGACTGGGACTTGTATCTTAGACTGCATATTTGCCTTCTCCGAGTGTCATGTTGGAGTCCTATAAGCCTGTCACTCCAGCAACATGAAAGAAATAAAGCCTAGTGCCCCTGCATTTTGCCTCACTGAAGGATGTATAGATAGTGGCAGCTATTCAACACTCAATTGGCAAGGCAGAAATGCAGAACCACACTGTCAGGCTAGAATTGTACCAGGAGGGGAAAAACGGCCCAAGTAGAACAGTTTTCACAATATAGAGTAACTAGTATTGTATGATAGTTTGGAAGTCTAATGAGCATTGAGGAATACAGCCTAAAGAGTATAATAACAAGTTCTGGCTGGGATGTGATTTAGTCTGAGAACAAGAAATGGCTAAGTAGCCAGACATGCCTCAAAAAAATAGACAGGAGTGGGTACATTTGAGGAAATAGGGTGGGGAAAGAGAGAGAAAAACTGTTTTTGCCTGAGTGGAAAAAAGTGTTTTACATGGCTTATTTCTTCAATTTCTACAAATACGTGCTTATAAAAATAGGGACAGTTAGTAGGAAACTACCCTGAATTCAAGAGACAAGGCCATAGTGCAGTAGGTTGAATATCCTTTGTCTGAAACACTTTGAATTGGAAGTGTTTTGCCATGTTTAGAAATATCTTCACATATATACAAGAGTGTCTTTAAGAGTAAAGCCACATATAAATAGAAAGTTCATTTATGTTTCATATATACTTCATCATATTCATAGCCTCCGGAAACCTTATACAATAATTTCAATAATTTTTATGTGAAATAAAGTTTGCGTGTGCTGAATCATTGGATTTGGGATTTAGATAAACACTCAAAATTTTCAGATTTTATGTACAGTTTTCTTGGCAAAGGGACACAATCAACAAATACATGAAATAGAATTTATAAAGTATTTAGCACGAAGTCTAGGAAGCGGTGTGTAAGCAGAGAGAAGTGCCACTGCTCGCTCTGTTCTTCCCAGACCCAGAGACAATGCAGCTGCTGCCTCTTGTAGAGGAACATGGACAGACATGTGTGTCTGTTTGACTCCTGTGTGAGCAGCTTCCGTCACATGGGAAAAACTTGGTTCTGTTGTGTGAGAGCATCTTGTTTATTGGTTTAGTTCAGAGGTTAGTGTGTCAGATTAGCATGAAGTGATGGTTTATGATTGGGAAGTGTGTACTGAGTTGTCACAAATAAGAGTCCGGTGCTGAGGCTGCTCATATCTGAATCAACAGAATGATTGGCTTTTATTATTGAGATGGCTCTTATTATTCAGTCAATTAATACTCAGAGCCTGGGAGTAGCAATGGATTAGATCAGCATGGCAGCAATACTAGTTTGCATGGGAAAAATTTACAGGCACAACCTTTTTGTGCCTGGTTTATTTCATGTACCACGAAGACTCTGGAGTGATGGAAGGACTTTATTCTTTCTGTGGATCACTTGTACTCCATTTCAAAGTCTATTCTGTGGTCACAGAACAGATTGTTTATATGCCTTGACTATTGTGAAGAGTACTGTTATGAGCACAGGCCTGCATAGGTCTCTTTGGCACACTGACTGTATTTCCTTTGGACATATAACTATCAGAGGCTTTGCTGGATGATAAGGTAGCTCTCCTTTCATTTTATAAATGTATTCATTATTGCTCGTGTTTAGGTGCATGCAGAATGGGCAGTTGTATATATACCACTGAGCACCTGTGGAGGTCAGAGGACAACTCTGGGAAGTCTGTTCTTTACTTCCACCTCTACATGTGTTCCAAGGACTGAGCTCAGAAAGCTAAGATTTGTGGCAAGCACCTTTACCAGATGACTTGCAGGACTGAGCTCAGAAAGCTAAGATTTGTGGCAAGCACCTTTACCAGATGACTTGCAGGACTGAGCTCAGAAAGCTAAGATTTGTGGCAAGCACCTTTACCAGATGACTTGCAGGACTGAGCTCAGAAAGCTAAGATTTGTGGCAAGCACCTTTACCAGATGACTTGCAGGACTTAGTTTTCGTTTCTGAAGAAACTCATATTGTTTAACATATAGGGCTCCTGACTTTAACATATAGAACTGCTAAATATATATATATATATATATATATATATATATATATATATATATATATATATATATATATATATATAAAATCTAAGAACATTTTAGCCCTAAGTGAAGCTAACTCGACTTAGACTTGGAGAATATGCTTGATACTAATGCTATATTTTAAAGTGAAGATTTTAAAAATATTCTAATACTAAAAAGAGAATTGTTTTGTCATATAGTCAGCTTTGATAATATTCAGGTCCCAGAAACACTCCACTACTTACTTGCAAAATGTGAATAACTGTAGTTGCTATATCAAAAGGTTTTCTGAGTATTTTATATGTATCTGAGAGACAGGGCTCAGGAATAGCAAGCTCTTACTGTTGTGTTCTGAATCAGCATCAAGATAATATCTGCTAATTTAATGGAATATGTGCATCCTTCATCACATGCCCTTCATTTACCAAATCATGTCCTAATGAAGTGGATTTACAAATCATTGATTTTTCCACTTTAATTAGCTAACAATCGATTATTAAGCTAACAAAGTTGAATTTAGTTATTTATTAATTTATCTATTTATCTATTTGTTTATTTAGAAAGCAATGTACTAAGCTATTCAGGACTGTAACCGATCCTGGATTCCTGTGGATGAGCTAGGAAATGCAGAGGCTTTTCAGGTTGTTTTTGTATGGCACAAGTCAGTGAGCATTGTCCTGTGGATCCAGAGGTAACTTGTCCTTTGTTCTCTCCACTTTGGTGTATCTCGCCTCCATATGCTCCAAGTTGGAGCTCAACAGTCATAGCCAAGGATGCATCCCTGTTGGAATACAGCCTGCATTTACAAGACTGTTCTCAATCAAATACAAGAATGACATTCTTATCATTATGCCACTAGAGAGAGCCTTTCAGATGAAGTATAGTTGTTCATTTGTCTATTCTCATTGTGTGCTGAGGAATTTTTAAAACTAGCTTATTAAAATATAATCTGTATCATTTACACTTCATCTTTTAAACGTACAACAATTATTTCTCATTAAATTTACAGGCTACAAAAGCATGGGCACCTTTTTTATACCCTCAGTAAAGAAAATAAATATGATTATGCCATCAGTCCGTGTACTCCTTCCCTCTCCACACCCTTCCGGCACAAAACAACCATGAATGTACTTGCTATCTCAAGAAATTTTGTGGCAAATGTTTTATTTTTAATCTTGTAGCAGAATATCTGTGGCAGCAGCCTAGCTGTTAAGGTATGCTCCCCAAACTCCCATCCCTCCATATCCTGTGTGCAGGTTTGTGGCTGGACTTTTTGCTGCTTATGGGTTCTTTCCTACTTCCATTCATCTCTAACCCTCTTTTTCCTTTTCAACCCCCTAACTCTACAGAAAGCTGCACTGAGTTCCTTGGGGCAAGTTTGATCTTTGCCTTTAGGATATCTAGTTTCTTCTCAGTTTTCTGTGCACTGACTACTAGACAAACTGCAACAAACCTTCACCACCAATAACCAACAGCAGCCAACTGCCAATTGGCCAATCAGACCCTTCTAGCGGGACTCTAGCATTTCTGCACCCTCTGAAGAGTCCTTAGAATTCTAAACAACACACTAGCATGAACTCTCTATAGCTGTCAAATCATAGCTGCTGTGGACAATCTGCAGCAGCCACATATCTCACACCTGGGATTAAAAAAAACCAAACATATTCTTATAATATTTCTATGTTTTCAAAGAAACCGAAATTCTTACTGCTCGTGTTCTTCACCTTTGTTCTGTCCTCCACTGTCCTGTTGTGGGTTTTCTCTAGGTGTGCCTGCCTGCCACACTAAGAATGCCATTTTCTCTTCTGAATGCTGTTCCTTGTTCTTAACATCCACTGGAAGTTCAACTTACCTCAACCTTAAAGGCTTTTAGGTCACACAAATCGGGAATCTACAGAAACCCCTAAATCAATATGATTAAAGGAGAAAGAGTGTGGGGAGCACGTAGAGAACCCCACTATGTGGATTAAGCAGAACTATCACCTATTGAACCTGCTTGGCCTATCTCATTTCTATTACAGTGTTTCTCCTCCTTCACCCTCTCTTCTATTATCTACCCCATTCTCACCACACCTCTTTCTACTCTCCTTCCCCTAATCTATTAGCAGTGGTTCTAAGTACAGCTTAGAAGGCTTTCAAATCTCACAATAAAGAAAATAGATTGAACCAAATTTGGCTTTGGATATGTCAACTCTAGTAGACAGGTGGAGTGGCCTGGAAACTCTTCACAGTCACAGGAGCTGGCTGTCCCACTGGTGACTTCCTGTTTGGAGGAGCCCTTAACCTTCCATCCAGAGCAGAGACAAGGGCGCCATGAGTTTTCCTGAGTGACTTGGGGCTTGACTCACTTGTCCCTCTTCGTTCTTTGGCCTCACAGCCTTATAGGACTTTTTCAACTGCTGGAGAAGTAATGTTTCTCTCTTCCTCTTCACCCTTCTGACCCCAGGAGCCTCCAGACAATGAACCCAGAATTCTTAGCGCTCTGTCTTTTAGGCTGTTCCTCTACAGGGCAGTGGAGGGTTTTTCAACTCTCTTTACTCTCCCCAATTTTCTCACAGGTACAGAAAATCTCCATTCTTCTGGAGACAGCAAATGGAGAAGCGGAATGGAGACTTGAGCATCTGACTAACCATGTTCCTTCCTCCCACGTTATCCTTGCTCATGGCCATCTATCTCCTCTCCATCAACCCTTGTGTGGATCCCACGGCCTTCCAGAGGTTCTCAGTGTCCTAATTTTCCCTTCTGGGCTCTCCCTAAGGGTAAGCTTTAGGTCTGAGGTGCATTATGAAAGCCAAACATTTGCCCTGATGTGTTTTCACTTGCTCTTGATTTCTGTATTTGGAAATTTAGATTTATTTTTGAATGCTCATCTCTACCGCATATCCTTCTAGCTCCAGGACTGAATTGTTGCAGTAACTCAATGGTGTTTTCCTCCTGAATCTTCTGTCGTCACTAACATATCTCAGCAGGATATTATGTATTTTGTATCTCTTCTATTCGAAATTCTTCAACAGGGGGCATATTCTTCAAATACCTAGGGGGGCAGGTAATAAAAATGAAAATTTACATGTTCAGTATTTAACAAAATTAATTAAGTATTCATTTCCTCTTTTGGATTTTATAGAGTTCACAAACTTTCTGATTCCCTTTAACATTACCAACACTGAAAACACCAACCATACCTGTTCCCCTAGAGATAACAGAGACCAGGGAGACTATAATGAAAGAGAACTGACTGAAGCTCATTAGCCAACTTCCCTGGTAAAGTCTCCGCCTGACTGCAGCTCTTTAGTGACATTCCCACCTTTACTAGTAAGGTCTTCTCCTGTTCTCACAATCCATTTTTCATTTAGGACACTCCCCTTTCTCCTGCCTCCTTCACAGAACAATTCCTCTTATGCCCATGGCCAATCCTGCTCATCTTACCTAGCTCTTCAATGGTTTCCTGCTACCATTTATCTCTTTCTATTCTCTCCTCCATGTTAAACCAACAATCTATTTTATCCATGAAACCAGGCATACTGTTGAAGGATAAGCTTAAATGCTCCTTCTCTGAATAGACTATACTTAACATAGGAATCACTGATAGATAAAGCTAACAGTCAAATCAACAATGACAGAGTTTAGTTACAAAAGCAGAATTGTTTTACTTCATGTTTTAGGCCCATTTAATAGCACTCTCCCTCCCAGTAACATTTGTTGCCATTAGGGCCAAGGCAGAGGTTTCTTTGCCTACATGTATTCAATGAAATATAATATAGCATCCATACTACATCAAAAGAATCAAAACATTTTAGCAAATATTTGGTTAATTGTGGTACATACATAATTTAACTCAGAATGTATTGTTTGCTATTTAAAACCCTTGAAGAGATTTAAGTAGTGTGGAATTTTTTTAAAAAATTAAGTTCCTTAATTATATGTATGATCATAAAAGCACCTTTTTCTTATAAATAGTAGCTGTCTATCTCTCTTTCTGTGACATGATTTTTTGTGTGCATGAAATATATATTGCTAGTCAGTTTACTCGAGAGGCTCATGAAGACGTTTGAATTGCATTATTGGAAACAAATGAATTTGTGGAGTTATATCATTACATCCATTCAGATTTGGAAAAAATGCTTTTGACTCATGTAAACATTACTTGAAATGCATGGCAGCATTAACCTGAGCTGCTAGTGTGTGTGAATGTGATGTAAGACCACAGTGCTTCCGTGAGGTTTGTATATTTTGTAAGGTGACTTCACTAGGAGTATTTCTTTACAGGTGGTAAAGAACTATGCACCAGGACCTCTTTGTAAAGAAATGCAAGACTTTCCAAGTTCCCTGCTAATCAGCAGATTTAGCATAAGCAGAGAACACAGGAAAGGGCAGATTTCAATGAGAGACAGTTTGCAATGGTGAACTTTTGCTGGCCAGTCTTCTTATATGCAGTGTTGACTTATGGCAAATGCAGCAGCTATGGACAACTTAAAAACGTTTTAATGAAGACTCAAATGCTTATGGAAACTCTATTGGACAACTCAGTGCTGGAAAGTTAGATCTTTTCTGTCTTTAGGGATGACTCAGGATGCTTTTTGCTGTTCCATTTGAGTCAAAGATCAAAAGTTTCCACTGACTCTATTGAGTTCTAAGTTTCAAGGTGAAGAGTCCCTAGGAAAGAGGACATTAGATCTCTAAATGTGAGGGAGGACTGCCCTGAAGCAAGAGGGAGAACGCTCTCCGTCCACTGCCAGAATGCCCACTGCTGGCCTCTGATTCTGTCAGAGCTGGTATTTGGGGCAGGGGCACAGCACAACACATGTGGTTTAGAGAATGCATGGCATATCTAATGCAATAAAATGCTGAGAACTTTGAAAATAACTTGGACAGTTTATTAAAGTCACTATAATACATCTCATGGGTCACAACATCAAGCATACTCATGGTTATCTTTACAGAGATTCTTGGTTTCTAAAGCCAAGTATCTGCTTTTCAGTATATGCATCTCACTAGTGGTAAGATCCATGAATACAAGAAAATCAAGCTTAATTAAGCTCTGCTGTAATCTAAACAAAACAGCTTGAAGGGTCATTTGGAAAAAAACTTGCTATTCATAAAATAACAGAATAAAGTAAACAATCAAATAATATAACAAATAAGGTTTGGGGAAAGACCTGGAATAAGTGATTGGTTTATTTCATGTCAGGAATAAGTAGAGAATACAGAAATCACACTGAAGAGAGGGCAGTTTCTCCTATGCTAATGACCTGTAGCTAATGATCTTTCTCAATAATCTCATCTTCTAATGAGGAGCATCCTATATCGTGCTAATACCATGATTCAGATTTTAATTTACATGACCTTCAGATTCTCCAAAGTCTAACAAATAAAGTGCCTCCCATGTACTTGGGAGAAGCTGTAGCACACTTGGCTCTCTTTGTTGTGCTTCAGTGTGAGAGACCCTGCCTTATGGGAGGAGGAAGAAGTCCTCAGTGATGTTCCAGTTCCCACTGGTTGAAACACGGGTTCTAGTAGGATACTGAGGTGAGGTCTATAATTGGGGAGAATATCTGTGAACAAATGCAGGAGATGGAAAGTGAGCAACCAATAGAAGCAAAATACTGAAGCATTGAAGGTTGACACTATGGACCTATTTTATATATGTTTTATCACAAACATGAGAATTAAACTGTGTCCAAAAAAAGAAAATGCACCCCAAAAGTGACATAAACTAATACAACCACAGCCACTACAATTGTGAGATAAGGCTGTTATGTGGTGAGACGTTTTAGGTGTCCTAGTTCAGGAGGACAGAACTCAAGATTTGAATAAGGAAGGACAAGAGCTGGGCCTTCTGTTCCTCATTTCTCCTGTCACAGAGGGCTGGGTTTCATTGGCAGCTCATGGCCCTATGCTATATGTTAATATATGATAAAAGATGCTCTGGTATCTCCATAAATCCTAAATCTCTCATAATTACTTGACTTTGTTTATTCAGTTATTCATTCATTTTTGAATCAGGATCTCACTTTACAGTACAGAATGGATTGAACATATTGATATACATAGAAAGTTTGACTGTGAACTCTTGGTCTTATGGGCATTACACATGTGTGCCGTTGTACCCAGTTTTGGTATGTAGATTTACAGGGAAAATTATGACGCACAGACAGATAATGCCTATTCTTAGTACTTAACTCAAGTTAGGTTCATAGATAATGGGCCCCCATCATCTACGGGAAGGTACCATGTCCACAAGTGTGCCTTTGTTTTTCCAAACCATTGAAATTGTTATAATTTATCATTTATCTCTGATGCAAAGTTCATTTTCCTTCAAATTAATGACAAAAACCACCTCATGAAGTGGGCAGTGAGCTTACTACCCTCATTCTGAAAGGCATATGGATTAAAAATTAAAAGACAAAATGCTAATAGGGAACCCATTCCACGTTAGATACTTTTTATGGGTAATCTCCAAGGAAGTGGACAATCAGGTTCTGGGAAATAAAACTGACATAAATGTTTAAAGTGGGAACACAGCTCCCGCCTAAGAGTCATTTCATGAGTCTTGGAGTGTACATTATTTGTGAAGAGAAAATAAACTCTATTTAAGAGATAAACAAAATATTGTAGGCTTACAGATAATTTAATTGAATGGAATTTAATGCTTTTTGTTAGGGAATATACAAAAAGCCAGAACTTAAAAATGTAAAGTATTTTAAAATAGTATGGGCACAAATTAGCCAAATCTGCATGGTTTAATTAGCGAACATTTAATCATTGCTCTTTTGGAAACACACTGTCCTTTTTTTTTGTTTTCATCCTTCTTTTTTTTTTTTTTTTTTTTTTTTTTTTTTT
>LR750282.1:571140-676800 GCA_902729485.2 Mus minutoides | reverse complement strand
TATATATATATATATGCTTCACCTGACAACCTGACAACGGATGTTGGAAACTAAACTTGGGGTTTGGTAAGCCAGCCACTCAGAACTACTGAGCCATCTTCCAGCTCCAAGCTTCCTTTATTTATGTTTTTATGACTCTCCTCATTCCATGGAACCAAAAAGTTAAGGTGAAGATGGACAGATTCTTAATTTTTTTTTTCAAGATGGGGTTTCCTCTGTATATGCCTGGCTGTCCTGGAACTCCCTCTCTAGACCAGGCTAGCTTTGAACTCAGAAATCCACCTGCCTCTGCCTCCCAAGTGCTAGGATTAAAGGCATGCGCCACCACTGCCTGGTGATTCTTAAATTTTTATTGGGGTGAAATACACAAATACCCATGGCACTTAGAAACAATCAATACGGTAAATTTTATGCCATGGGTATTTGTGTACAGTCTTCAGACACACCAGAAGAGGGCACCAGATCTCATTGCAGATGGTTGTGAACCACCATGTGGTTGCCGGGATTTGAACTCAGGATCTTCAGAAGGGCAATCAGTGCTCTTAACCACCGAGCCATCTCTCCAGCCCATGTTGTGAAATATCTTAGAGACTGTTTTCAGTTTTTCTTAGCATCACCAGTGGTAGTGTGCATCATGGCATGTGTGTGTGTGTATGTGTGTGTGTGTGTGTGTGTGTGTGTAGCTCAGAGGACAGCCTTGTGGGGTCAGTTTTCTCCTTCTGCCTTAATGTGGGTTCCAGGAACAGAGCTCAGGTTGTAGATTTGCGGCACAGGGTCATTTCCTATGGATCCATCTTGCAGGTTTTGCTCTCAGTTCTTTTGCATATGTGCCCGACAGTGAGATTGCTAGATCAGACAGTAATTCTCCGCACTAAGTCTTCCAGGAACTCTTTCCCACAGTGATGCTACATTCCACACCCCTCTCCAGTAGTCTGCAAGGCACGTTTTTATTTTTTAAAATTTAGTATCGTTGTTATCATCGTCGTCGTTGTCGTCATCGTCATCATGGTTGTTGTTATTTGGAAATAGAGTTTCATTATGTAACCTAGATTGTCTGGGACTCAAAATGTAGACCAATGTGGCTTTGAACTCGGATTTCCTGGCTTTTGCCTTCCTGGTGCTAGGATTAATGGTGGGCATCACCACACCCAGAGAGATGCAGTTTCCCTCCTGATCACAAGCACTTGCTTTCTCTGGTTTGTTTCTCCAGCTTGTTAATGATTCTCCGGCTTGTTTCCGAGTGGAAGGATCTCTTTGTTACTCTGACTTTCAGTGATGCTCAGCCTGTGTTGGTGGCTGCTGCTTTCTTTGTGGAAACACTGTTCAAGTCTTTTGCCTGTTTCCCTGTTGGGTTGTTTGTATTTTTGCTCTTGGAGTTTCAGGTGACTGTTAGGTATTCTGAATATCAATCCCCTTTCAGATGTAAACTTTTCTCCACTAATGTGGGAACATTTTTATTCTATTGAGTAAAAAGTGAGCGTCATTGGATGCATACAGTTTAAAAGTTTTCAGAAAATCTAATCTCTCTCTGTGTCTGTCTCTGTGTGTCTCTCTCTGTCTGTCTCTCTCTCTGTCTCTCTGTCTCTCTCTCTCTCTCTCTGTGTATGTATGGGTGTGTGTGTGAAAGAGAGTGAGTGAGAGAGAGAGAGAGCGCGAGAGAGAGCAAGTGCTTATCGATTAGCTCTGACACTGTCAAATCCAGTGTCAGGAATTCGTGTATTTTTCATATTATGCCAAGCCCTCAGTCCTCTCTCATTTATTAGTTTGCTTCTTCTCATTCAAGGGAGTTATTAGAACTCCTTATTCATTCATTCCACAAACAGGGAGAAGATTCCAAGCAGCTGTAGGCATAACAAAAGTAGACTGAAGGTAGGCAATGAATAGTCCAGCGTAGGCCAGCTGCTGGAGACGGCTGGGTCTGGGCAGTGGTGGGTAGGTGGGTGAGATGTACGAAGTGAAACAAGGCTAGACCATATAGAACCTCATGTGTTACGGTGAGTAGATGGGTTAAAGATCAGTCACAGCCACAAAACCAGTTTTAGAGCTAAGCTTATTACTTAACCTTAAACGTTACCTTTCTCATCCCATTTCCTGTTTTCTTTAATGGGTACTTTCAGGGACCAGGCACTATTTTAGGAACTGTACAAATATTGACTCATTGACAAGCTCTGGAACAGGCAATCCTTTTTTTGCCTCTGTTTTACAGATAGAAACTGATGCCCAGACAGGTTAAATAACAAGTTAAGAGCATGAATCTGGATAGATAGCGGACAGGCACGTGCCTCATGCTTTAGTGGACAGGGTCATAGTGGTAGAGGCTAGCAAAGAAGCCGAAACCACAGACTTCTGGCTGCAGCCTAAACCACAGACTTCTGGCTGCAGCGCTGAAGGATGCTATAAAGGGGCCCCCAAACGAAGAATTCAGAAAGCGACTGGAAGGTCATGTGGGGTCCCAGGCTTGCTTCTTTTCCTTCCCTTGATGTATTTTTCCAAACCAGATCAGAGCACAGACCTAATTCACACATCAAGAGGTCCTGAACAAGCACATACCAGCTTTGTGGGTCGCAATTGGGGAGCAAAGCCAAGCCCTGAACTCTGTAGACAACTCTTGGAAGGTCAGTGGGGGTGCACATCGTCCCCAGCGTAACTGAAGTTCTTTTCCTGTGCCTGCCATCTGTAGACCGACTTTCATGTGACTGCCTGATCATGATGGGGACTAGGGAGAGAGCCCTTTATCCACATAGACGTGAAGACCAGGGACCCTGTGATTCCTCTCTGGCTCCTCTCAAGCTGTGTGTTGTTTGTGGGTGGGATTGGAGTGGGGGTTCAGCTCCTCCTTTCAGTTATCTGAAGTACAAACAAGGTGGTTATTAGAACCTTCTCCCCGACTCCACCCACCCCCTGCTACTGTTATTGATGTAAAGGAGGTGCTTTGAGGTGCACGGAGGACGAACCTCTGGGAGTAAGATCAGAATCACGTGCCGACCTCACTGGAGCTTGTTTGAAGTGATGCTTTGGAATATTTTCACCTGGGGAGTGTATCTGAATGTCTCATATGTTTGAATGTATTTCATTTCCTTAAATGACAGCATCTATGACCCTCCTAGCTTTTCAGGCTGGTCAGTGCTTCCTGAAATGGGTTGCAGTATGGGTGGGGTGGCAATGAAGGGGAAGGTCCCATCTCAGAGGGAGAGACTAGCTCTAGGAAGATGAGGAGGAGGAGGAAGAGGAGGAGAAGGAGAAGGAGAAGGAAAAGGAAGAAGACGAGGGAGAGGAGGAGGAAATGAGCCATAACATCACTCAGGGGTTACCCAAGGTTATTAGAAAAGCACTTTCTTCCAACATGGACAGCTAAACTCTGGAGCAGAGAGCCCAGTCTTGTCTGGTCTCGTGGTCCATTGTTAGAGAAGTATTAGGAGTTCTGCCTCCTTCATCCTCATGGCGCCACCTTTATTGCTTGCAGGCTCTCTGTCTGTTCACTGACAGTCCTATTTATAAGATGTGTTATGGAAGAAGGGAGGTGTTTTAGGGCTTCTATTGCTGTGATCACACCAGTATGACTACTTGGAGAGTTAACAGTCCATCACTTAGGGAAGTCAGGGCAGAAACTCAAGCAGGGCAGGAACCTGGAGACAGGAACTGAAGCAAAGGCCATGGAATAACACTGCTCTTCATAGCTCTCTCAGCCTGCTTCCTTATGTCACCCGGGACTATCTGCCCATGGTGGTCCCACCTCCAGTGGGCTCGGCCCTCCCAAATCAATCATTAATCAAGAAACAAGCTTTGCAGACTTTCCCACAGACCGACCTAGTGAAGACTTCCCTCACTTGAGGTTCTCCTTTTTCACATGAATCCAGTATGTGTCAAGTTGACAAGACACCAACCAGCAGAGGAAGTTCGACCTTTGTCTCACGGTGCATAGGCACTGTGACATAAGTCTTCTGACCCTACAGAGATCCCACTTTGGAGAACAGCTTTCCCACATTTTCATGCAAGAACAATTCATGAATCCAAAAAGGGAAGGATAGGGAGGTTTCCAGAAGGCAGCTGAGGTAGCAGAGTCGTGTCTGAGGAGTTAGCATAAACTTGGCAAAGAGGCAGAATATTGACATGTTGAACGCAGATCATAATGTGTTAGGAAATTAGTCAGGATTGACTTTCAAGTGACAGATACTTAAGGAAATTAGCATAAGGAGGGGGTGGGGGACAATCCCAGTATGTAACTGAGAAAAACAAGATTTTAGACTCACAGGCTGTTCCATGAGCATCTGTGAATGGATTAATCTGCATCTTGTCCCTTTCTCTCTCCCCAGTGCGCCACACCACAGCACACCACACCACAACACACCACACCACAGCACACCACACCACACCACACCACACCACACCACACCCACACTCTCTAGGCTGTATTTCCTGGTAAGCCTTTCCTATGTAGTGTCAGAAGTGACCAGCTGATGCGAAGCCATGCTCTTGTTGTGTCAGACTATCAAGCCCTTGGTTGACTAGTGTGTCCTCTAACACTTGCAGGCAAAGTCCTGAGCCTGGAGTTCTGTGACCATCCCTAGGCCAGCGCCTATGAACAGCATCACCCTAGATGAAGAACTAACTTTTGGAGTCAAAGGTGATGTCGCATTTGCTCTAATGAGAAAATAAAGCAGTTTCCAAAGTAGACTGAAGTTAAACTATTGTGGCAAAGGCAGGCTTGTGCTAGAAGCTGTTTTAGAGGCCGGACACAAACAAATTCAACCCTCACAACTCCTCTGTGTGGGATATGAAAGTCATGCTACAGGCAGGGAAATGGAAGTCAGTGGATTCCCTACAGTCCGGGAACTGGAGTGGAGAGGCTAGGTTTCATCTACCCAGGTTAACCTGGTGTCAAAGTCTATTTGTGGTCTCAGCTCTTAAGCTGCTGTCATCCTCCCAGACTCAGACAGCAGTAATGGAGTTGGAAGGGCAGTATGAGCAGTGATAATGAGGATTCTAAGGAAGCAGGTGAAGCAGAATCACAAAATATTCAAACTTACAGCCATGGAAGGAGAGAGAAGCTGCAACCATGGTCCTTCTGTCCTCAGCTCGGGCCTCGGAGTGTTTAACAGGAATCATCCCACAAACTGGTTTGTACAGCTCAGCAGATCCGTGCTCTCTAACACTGCCTTGTGTTTTAATTAAGAACGGATATTGAGGCTTGGCTTTGGATGCCTTGAGGCTGTGGCCAGTCCGAGGCTGTGGCCTTTCTAAGGCTCGTGTGGTTTACTGTCTTTGGAAATGGATGAGTAGACTAAAGGCGGTTTCCAAAGAAGGGCAGCCACCACCCTTGGCTTTGTGGCCTTGAAGGTAAAGGTGTGTAGCTGAGACTTTTGCTCTTTCTGGGACAGTTGCTGAGCATGCACTGACACCCACTCGTGGCCCTGTCTAGCTGTGTGCGTGAGAGGAGCAGTGGAAGCAAGTTCAGAAACACCTTTGTGCCTGGCAGCAGAGGGTACTCTGGAGAGTCCATGTGAGTCACACTGGAATTTGCTTCTGTTCAATGGGCCCTGGCTTGTCAGGCCCCTGGGTGAGCTGGCTGTTGGCCAGCAAGCTTGTGATGAATGGGGCCTTCCAAATCCCTGTTCTCTAAAGATCCAGTGTAGCAGGCTCTGCCAAGGCACGCACTTGCCCACTCTGTAACTATTGGTAGAGACTAGGACTTTGGATTTCCCTGGGTGGCCACCTCTTAGACGCACATTCCTTGTCTCCCTCCTGGGAAAGGTTGTACCAGGAGACCTAAAGGACCTTGCCGCAGCTCCTTCATTCTGCAGTCCCTTTGTGGGCCTGCTAACCGGACCAGTGCAGACTCTCCTGGTCTCGTCTCCTGGGCTGGAAATTTTATATCCCATTTTGTTTTCTCAGAAGTTGCCTTTATGATATTTCCTCTCTGGCAAAGTGTTAAAGTCATTTACCAACCAAGTTTCCCACCGTGTAGTGGGAGCTTGACCAGGTGCTGGGGACACGTAACCAAACTCTCTGCCTGAAGACGATCTCATTTGTGATGTTTTTCACGTGAGTCACATCTTTAAAGGCTTCCATGTTCGGTCAGCCACGAGGAGAAAAATTAAAGATGATACCACCATGGAACTCTGGCTAGCTTGGAACTTCCTCTGTAGACCAGGCTGGCCTCAAACTCACAGAGATTCTTCTGCCTCTGCCTCCCAAGTGCTGGGATTAAAGATTTACACTATTCTACTTGGTGAGAAATACATTTTTGGGACCTATTATGCAATATGGTGATTATAGCAAGGTAATGTATATTTCAGAACTGCTCAGAGCAGATTTTAAATGTTCACCCAAGGAAGGAAAAGGATGTGAGGTGTTAAATATGTTAATTAGCCTTACATATGTATTCCATAATGTATATAAACATGTATCCTGTGAATACATATAATTGTCAGCTCAAATAAATCAAAGACAAGCTCCTGTTGGATGTTTTCATCTCCCTTGATTTTTAAAACTTCTTCTTTTTTTTTTTTTTTTTTTTTTTTTCAAGACAGGGTTTCTCTGTATAGCCCTGGCTGGCCTTGAACTCAGAAATCCACCTGCCTCTGCCTCCCAAGTGCTGGGATTAAAGGCGTGTACCATGACCGCCTGGCTTAAAACTTTTAATATTGTAGTATTTGTAGTTTTAAATTTTATGTTTTCCAGTTTTTTATTTACTTTTCTATCTGTGTTCTATCAGGCATCACTATGAAGCTCTGACCAGCCTGTCACTCACGCTGTAGACCAGGCTGGTCTTGAACTAGCAGAGAACTGTCTGCTTCTGCCTCCCGAGTGCCGGGTTAAGGTGTTCGCCACCATGCCCCGTACCTAGTCTGCTTTTTTAGCCATCGTGTTACAGTTGTTGTAACTCAAGAATGATATGCTTATGTGAAGGCTTTGTTTTAAGATGCCAACAAGTAATTTACCTGGAGGCAACAAAATCCAGAACTTGGCAACTAAAGGTGAAAACCAGAAAGAGCCTTACAACAATTCTTACCTGTAGTCGGCAAACCCACAAAGCATTTTCATGCCCCAAAACTGGGGGAACTAAGATATTATTACATAACCAGATCAAGATTCAGAATATTTTAGTAGCTTGGAAATATGGGCTGCCATGCCCAATGCAAACTTTAGTAGAAGTAATGTTTGTACTTAGCTTTAGAGACATTAATTCCGTATGTTCAAGACTGGGACATCTGCCTTCGCAGCATTTCCTGTGCTACAAACTTTGCATGTTAGTTGACCACACACTTACATAAGCCTAACGGGATGATATCATTGCTACAAGATGATGTATTCTTAGAGGGAATATTGGAAAGACACTGGTCCTGATGCAGAAGAAAACTGACTCCGCACTTGACATCGACTAGAAGACCATATACAGAATGGTACAGTGTACACATTTGTGAGCCAGTGCAAAAGGGGGTCTGTCTTATTAAAGGCTCTGGACATCATAGAGACTAGGAGGAGGAAGAGGAGGAGGAGGAGGAGGAGGAGAAGGAGGAGGAGGAGGAGGAGGAGGAGGAGGTGCGGCGGCGGCGGCAGTGGGATGTCCGGATGAAGAGCTTTTGCTAGTGCTGCTCCAGGCAGCCTGACTGAGGTTGGGTTCCCTGCAGTGGAGCTTGTCAGCTGTCTCTAGGGCTTCTATGAGGAGAAAGGCTACTTCACCTCCCACCCCTGTGGCAAAGGTGCCTGGATAGAGAGGTGGCAGGTCCTCTCAGAGGGTTTTGGGATCATCTCGATGCTGTGTGGGGGTAATTTAGTCTCTAGGGACTGTGTCTGTCTCACAGGAAGCTGTCTTCCCTTTCTGGTGTTTTCTGTTCATGGACGTCAAGAGCAGGTGGGGAAAGCAATCTGGGATTTTTTTTTTTTTTTGACTGATTAAAGTAGATGAAACGTTCTGGAGAAACATTAGTCTGCATATTTTATGCTTAAAATCTTTCAGCCTTAAATTCTAGCCAAGATCTTGAGCCAGTTTCCTGAGAGCAGGGACCACACCTAATAGTAAAGTCTATGTGGGCCAAGATGGCGTCTTCCTGTCTCTATCCACGGTTCCTATTTGCTCCCTTGCTTCCACCATAGCTAATGAGAGCAACCACCCTGCTTGGGTTTTAACCCTGACTGACTAACCTTGCTCAGAAACTCAGAATTGCTATTAGGATAATCTTATGGTCAAAATTCATGTGCCCACAAGTCTGCTGGGATGGGGTTAAAGTGTAGCTTTTGATTCTATAACTCCAGGTGGCCTGAGGCCCCTGGGAGGTCCTTTATGATGACAGTTTTGCCAGTTGAAAATCCAGTGCAAGGAGCAAGAGTCCAGAGCTGCAGTCTACAAAGTGTCCCACAGAGCACGCTTAAGACAAGCCAGCTGTCCCTCTGCCTGATCATTTCAAGTGCAGATTTGGGCCCCATAGCTCAGTGGTAGGGTGCTTGTTAGTATATTCAGGATTTGAGGCCAGGCAGTGGTGGCATGTGCCTTTAATCCCAGCACTTGGGAGACAGAGGCAGGTGGATTTCTGAGTTCGAGGCCAGCCTGATCTACAGAGTGAGTTCCAGGACAGCCAGGGCTACACAGAGAAACCCTGTCTTGAAAAGAACCATGTGTGGATCTTTGGGAAACCTCCCCAAAGCCAACTTACCCCAGAGAGTGAGATGGGTACAGTGGTCACGTCCAGAGTCAACGAGCTGTACACAAAGCAGGCTGTAGAGGTTTCGAGGGGAAGACTATCCGGGAGATTCCAAACAAGTTGGCCAATGTGAGGAACATGAGAGCTGCTAAGCCTCAGGTCTCTCTTTCATAAAAGGGTAAATGATGTGACCCAATGAGCCTTTCCAACCTCTGGTCCTGCCTTCTTTCTGCAGTCGTCCAGCATGCTCTGCTCACCACATCCCGAGGGGCACTGACCATGAACCTCAACTCCTCCCTCAGCTACAGAAAGGAACTGAGCAACCTCACTGCGACAGAGGGTGGTGAAGGGGGTGCCGTCTCTGAGTTCATCGCCATCATCATCATCACTGTCCTCGTCTGCCTGGGCAACCTGGTCATTGTAGTCACCTTGTACAAGAAGTCCTACCTCCTCACCCTCAGCAACAAGTTCGTCTTCAGCCTGACCTTGTCCAACTTCCTGTTGTCGGTGCTGGTACTGCCATTCGTGGTGACTAGCTCCATCCGGAGGGAATGGATCTTCGGCGTGGTCTGGTGCAACTTCTCTGCCCTTCTCTACCTGCTGATCAGCTCAGCCAGCATGCTCACCCTTGGGGTCATTGCCATCGATCGGTAAGTTTGCATCAGACTTGGAGAGCTGAAGGATTATGGAATGAGGGACTCTCTGGTCTACCGGCTTCGGATGGTCTTGTTCCTGGGAAGGGCACTAGAAGGTTCTTCTTAATGAGACTGCGTGTGCCTCTTCTTCAGCTTCTTAGCCAGAGCCCTTCTTATTTTATCTATCTATTTTATGTATAGTCAAGTACCTCATATGATGTTTCCGTGGGTGACAGATTGTGTTTGACGTGTGCCACATCGCCTAGGTGTGCAGAATGTCTAACTTGTAAGGTTTATACCAACATTCCGTAATGTCCTCCGCATCACTAGATGACAGGGCTCAGAGTGCTTTCCTTTCATTAAGTGATGCATGACTGTAACTTTAGAGGAGAGTGAAATGGCAGAGTAGGAACTGAGTCCCGCCTTTAGACTCAGCCGTTCCTCTCTGCCGTGTGTCTTGCTTTGGTCTCTACCCCATTTTGACTGGTGGACCCCTGATAAAAGCCCCCTTTATTCTTTTCTTCTCTGGAGATGGGTCAGGACTGGTTGGGACGAGCAGTGGGAAGGCATACAGCCCATTGTATGTAGCCTGTGTTGATCCCGCCTGAGGTATAGCTGGGACAGAGAGGACAGACCCCAGTACCCTTGCCGATCAGCTGCACCTCATGTTCTGGGAGTCCTGCGCTGTGCTGCGCTGTGCTGGCGGGCATAGCTTTCAATCATCATATGTTTGAATTGTCATCCACAAGCACCGGACTTCTTGTAAACAGAGAATGGAGTCATGATCTATGTGATTTCCTGGAAATTGGGAAGGATCTTAGTGGGGGAGGGGTGCTGGGGACAATACAGAGGGGTCTAGTCAGGGATGTCGTCACAGGCTGACACAAGCCTGCAAACTCTTGGGGACATGGTTATTGGGGTTGGACTGGCCTTGAGCGCAGCGATTGCTGGACTCCAAGGCTGGGTTCTTGTTTTCCCCAGGGCTTTGTAGAGAATGTAGAATGAATGAGCCAAATGAACCAATTAGCTTCTCCACATGTAAAAATGACACAAGTCAAAAGAACGAAAGCAGAGATAACTTACAGTGTGGCCAGCCAGGGGCATGTTTTCAGTGTATTTCGTCCAGCAGTACACTTTTTATATTTTACCTTTTAGATTTGTTTATTTTATGTTTTGCCTACTTGTATGTATGTGTGTCGTGTGTGCGCATGGTGGCTGCCGAGGTCAAAAGAGGGCATCGGACCTCCTGAAACTGGAGTAATGAATAGCTGTGAGGCATCAATAGAGCACCACAAAACAAGCTCAGGTCCGTTGCAAGAATGACCAATGTTCTTAACCACTGAGCAGCCTCTCCGGCTGCTCCACAGGACGTCTTTTTAAAAAGATTTTATTTTACTTTTAATTACATGCATGCATATGAATGCATGAGTGTACAGGTGCAGGTGCCCAAAGAGGCCAGAAGAGGATGTTGGAATCTCTGAATCTGGAGTTACAGGTGGTTGTGAGTCACACAACATGGCTGCTGGAAACTGACCCCTGGGTCCTTTGCAAGAGTGGCAGAGCCTTCTACCTTTTTACCATAGGCTGATGTTCATGTCCTGTTTTGTCATTTAATACGCAATTGTGAGCATCGCCTCCATAACCTTGGAGAACGTTCTATCAGTGGTCATGTGGTACTCTGATGGACTCTGATTTATTTTTCAGTATCTCATTACTGGATTTAGGTGGCTTCACCCAGCTCTCTCTAGTGATCACGTGACCCTGTTCCATTTGCGGTACTGCTGTGTTGTCAGTAAAAGTGAAACACATTTCCAGGATATTTAGTGGAGAAACACAAGGGGCTCTTCTAAAGGAAGACAAACGTGCCGGTATCCTACCTAGATGGATTGTATAACACAGGAAAAGGAGTTTGGTGGCAGTTGAGAGGAAATAGATATTCGTGGCACTTTACTTTAGATTTTAAAAAATAATGACTTTTTTGAACATCCATGCTCCGATCTTGTGGAATGCAGATCGAGGCTAAGCAGCTTAGGTGCGGGTGGAAGTTGGTCCCTTGAGCCTCTGCAGCACTGTGCACTGACTGGGTCAGAGTGGCAGACTGCAGGTGTAGCTCCAGAAAGATGCAAATCGCTTCCTTAAATCTGGGGTCGAGTTCAGTGAAGGTGAGAGTAACGACCCCTCAGACTACACCATCACAATGCAGCCACGGTGTACCTATGCCAGTGCTAGGACTCTTTGTTGGATTCTTTAAGGCCCAAGGCATGGTGGTCATGGAGTAATAAGCCACAGACACCAAACTGCCCACCAGAGGACCTCTTAGCAGCACAGAAATAGCTCCCACAGAATGCTACCGAAGTCACTGCTGCTGATGGGCAGGGCATTTGAGTGACATCTTAAAGAGCAAATAGGATTTTACAGGTATGCAGGAGGTGGGGAGCTCCCCTCTACATAGCGAATAGGCTGTGTTAATTCTTTTGATGAACAATTATTGAGCACTTGTACTGGGAATGCATAGCTGAATGAGGTGGGTAATAATGCTGTAAAAGTAATATTGAAGGAGAGGTGAGGTTGGGATCATATAACTCTGGAGTGTTCTACCATGGAAAAGATGCCGTGAGAGTGCAGAGAAAGAGACAAGACAAAATAAGATAGAAGTGCCCAGGGTGCGTGCCAAGCATGTAGCATCTGACAGCTAGAAACCAGGCGATAGGGTTGGACCCAGACAGAGTCACCCACTGTAGCTTCTATCCTCACGGCTTGGGCCCAAGGTCAGTCAGTGATGAAGGGACTGCTTCGGAGAGTTAGCAAGACATGGTTGTCTTGAAGAAATAGCTCATCTACCCCATCAAAACAAGATGGATTCACAGTAGCTTGGCCAGATCTTTATGACAAAACTATTATTTAAAAAAATTTGGAGCTGGAGAGATGGCTCAGTGGCTAAGCATACTTGAGGGTCTTGCAGAGGACCCAGGTTCGATTCCCAGCACACACATGGCAGCTCACAACGGTCTGTAACTCCAGTTCCAGGGGCTCCGACTCCCTCTTCTGACTTCCTTTGCCCCCTCTTCGACCTCATCAGGCATCGGGCACACATGTGGTGAATATACATACATCCAGACAAAATATTCATGTACATAAGATAAAATAATCTAAAACCAAAAATCAAAAGAAAGTATCTTTAGATATGTTAATGGCAGGTGCTTTTTTAAATTATTATAAGATAGTAATAAAGATTAAAACCATAAATTGAGTAGATGAATTCCATCTTTATGTGATGTATATGGAGCCCAGGGAGACAGGGCAGGGTTGGGAAGGAGAGGAAAGAGGGAATGGATACAGTAATTAAAGATTCATGAAGCTGGACACAGAGGTACTCTCCTTTGCTCTCAGCACTTGGGAGGCAGAGGCAGGTGGATTGCTGTGAGTTCAAGGCCAGCCTGGTCTACATAGCGAGTTCCAGGGCAGCCAGAGCTGCATACTAAATAGAGAGACCCTGTCTTGAATGTTTTTTAAAAGGCAATACAGAAATCAACAGCATTGATCCTGATTTTACTGTCACATGACACCTAATTGTCATAAGCCAGACATTTTACTATACTGTCAACATTTAGCTAAGTTCATCTTTGAGACAGCTCTATTAATCTCTGTTTTTCAGACATACACAGTGATGTGGAAGCCAAACAAACCCTTTCCTCCTCAAGTTGGTTTGGTTTGGTGTTTATCACAGCAATAGAAAGCAGATTAGGAGAGTTCCTGAAGAGAATAACCAAGTTCCTAAATACAAGTGGGCTCTGACATGCTGATCTCTACACAGGACCACGAGTCCTTGCTAGTGTGCAGCTGTGCGGCATGACACGGTCTAGCCTGTTGCTTATCTGGGGAGGGCTGGGTGACTGTCTCTCATAGAAGCCATCACAGCACAAGGGGGTTAGTTGGGAGAAGTACAAGAGTCCCAGCCATGAGAGTAGGTCACCCTGCTTCCATGTAACCCCTCTCTCTCCTTCCTGTCTTCTTTTCTAGCTACTACGCTGTTCTGTATCCAATGGTGTACCCCATGAAGATCACAGGGAACCGAGCTGTGATGGCTCTCGTCTACATCTGGCTCCACTCTCTCATTGGCTGCCTGCCACCCCTATTTGGCTGGTCATCGGTGGAGTTTGATGAGTTCAAGTGGATGTGTGTGGCTGCATGGCACCGGGAACCCGGCTACACCGTGTTCTGGCAGATCTGGTGTGCCCTGTTCCCCTTTCTCATCATGCTAGTATGCTATGGTTTCATCTTCCGGGTGGCCAGGGTCAAGGCCCGAAAGGTGCACTGTGGCACAGTGGTCACCGTGGAGGAGGACTCCCAGAGGAGCGGGAGGAAGAATTCTAGTACCTCCACTTCCTCTTCCGGCAGTAGGAGGAATGCCCTTCAGGGAGTGGTCTATTCAGCTAACCAGTGCAAAGCCCTCATCACCATCCTGGTGGTCATTGGCGCCTTCATGGTCACCTGGGGCCCCTACATGGTTGTCATTACCTCAGAGGCACTCTGGGGAAAGAACTATGTCTCCCCAACCCTGGAGACTTGGGCCACATGGCTGTCCTTTACCAGTGCCATCTGCCACCCTCTGATCTACGGACTCTGGAACAAGACTGTGCGCAAGGAGCTCCTGGGCATGTGCTTTGGGGACCGTTATTACCGGGAACCCTTTGTGCAGCGACAGAGGACCTCCAGGCTCTTCAGCATTTCCAACAGGATCACAGGTAACTAGGAAAAAAGACCCTCACACCCCAGGCAGATGTGAACCCGGGGTCCTTCCCAGTGGCTAAGGGCAGTGTCAGGGTGACTATGGTCTCAAGGCTCAAGGCACAGACTTCCCGTTGTGAAGAGCCGCACTGAGAGTAGGCACTGCTTTCCATCACTTCACTGCGGAAGGAGCATGCCGAGGAGGAGGTCAGAATAGATCCTGGTACCTGTACCCATCCCTGGAGAATGAGACAGGGGACCTCGTGATTTGGAAGTTGATTTTTCTGGAACTGAGGCCAGGGCCTCATGGTCTAGAGGGGATAGCCACTTCTTTACTGCAGGAGGAGGGATCCGAGCCTTGGGCTGGGCTGCCTTCTCCTTTGGTAAACAGTTTCCTTCAGTGTAGCCTCCCTCTGATGCTCCTTCCAAACCTCACCGGGTCACTCAGCCTGTCACTCCTCCCAAACTCTTGTCACCTTGAGCTTCCCCCTCCAGGGGAACTATCTTCTGATAGTCCCCAGTAATCCTTTACGTGGGTGTGTGCAAAGGGGCGTGTACCAGTGCCAAACCATAGCCTTCAGTGTGCCATTGCCCTGTGTTCAGGGCTATTCTATCTGGAGGGACACACTCATGTCACACACACACACACACACACACACACACACACACACACACACGCACACATGACCTTTGAGCAACCTATAAGAGTTGCACTAATCAGAGGTTAGAAGTTTTTCCATTTTTTCTTCTCTTATAATTTCAGGTTTAGAAGAGTTGAAAACATAATGTGGGGGAGCCTCCCATAATGTTATCAACCTACATAAATGTACTAAGAGACAGGCCTTAGAGCCCCACGCACGTATATCCTAGCCCCACACAGACACTTCTATAAAGGGTTGGTCAGACCCTTTGTAGAGTGTTCCTGAGTAAATCTGGTGCTGGGAATGAGATGGATATTTTGGGCCAGAATGCTGCAGGACTGGTGGGATCCTGTTTATACATCAGGTTAGGGGCACCAGAGTCAGCCTATCTTATTCCTGGCTGAGTTACCTTGACCTCTTGCTTCGGGTGTGGCCTGTCAGCCTTCTGCCTCCACTGCGGATTCCACTGTAATTAGCATGTAAGCCGGAGGAGCTTTGAGACTGGAAATATCCTCTTTTTCCTTGAGCTTTGACCCCCCTGACTCTAGCAAGCCCTGGTGCATCTTGCTCACTGTAGGTGTGGTTCTGTTGCTCTGGAGTGAGCATGGTTGGGATTTTAGAGCCACGCTGAGGAAGACATCACCCAGCTAGGCGATTGGAAGATTTCAAGTGCATCTCCTTCAGCCCGTAGCTCTCACTTCTTGCCAGACCTAGTTAGTTTCTCTTCTTAGGAAACAGATCCTTCACTTTCACCCTCAAGAGGGCAAAGAACATGACCCCTTTTGCCTATGAACACTCAGGGCCAGAGATGACAAGATGTTCTGTCCGTGTGCCTGTGACTAACATCGGCTAACTGATTTACCTTGTGGACTGGTGGAGAACTATTCCTGGACAGGGGAGACCTGGTAAATTTCCTTTTGCGCACAGGAAAGAGAACCATCTCCGTGTCTCCTTTAGTCTCCAGGGCTCGCCACTTTACAAACTCATGCTCCCAAGTGTGACCTGTGAGCCGGAAGGTACATTCAGTGCTTGGCTCCATTCTGTTGGTGAACTTACTGGCTCAGATTTTATAGTAAGTTACCTTCTTGGCAAAAGCGTGACAGATGCTTTCAATTCCGCTGAAGCTAAGGAAGAAGAAGGAAAACAACCAGGCAGAGGGTGAGAAAGGAAAGGGTAGAGAGAGCAAAACTGAGCCTCTAGGTCGTGGCCACGGTTTACAGTGTTGAACTGTTGGATTGTCCTGGAAGGACAAGTTGTGGGAGCGGCAGAAAGCTCCAGTTGTGGCTGGGTTGGCAAACCCAAAGCCATTGGTGGTCTGGGGCTCATTCAGGAAAAAGCAGCCTTGTGGGCTGATGGGTTCTGAATCCTTGGCTTCTCCAGAGCTGGGTGTGGGGAGTGGCCATTGCTCTTCACTGAGGGCCTTGACTGGAGGGGCACGGTCAGCCACATTAGTACTTTAGGGACCCGGGAGCAAGACAGAATATGGCTCTATCCCAGGTACACACTCATGGCCATCCAAGCCAGGAATACCCACCTTCTTCCTGATCATCTTCCGTCAGAAGGGCAACCCTGAACCTCCGTGCAAAGAAAGTCCTCTGTCTCAGTGATGCTTACCAGAATTGCCCTCTGCAAACAGAGCTTTGAAATTCAACCTGATTCCTAAGCCCAGGTTACCTCCCTTACCGTCAGTCTGCTTTCAAACTTGCTCTTTACCCTTGGGGAAGGTAAACGCCCTAGTATTCACAGCGGGTACAAAAGATGGCTGACAAGACGGACCCCTCGCCCACCATGGTTTTTGTATGATTTCATTTGTGCAGCATATGAAAAGTTGACACCTAAGAAGTCAGGAGGCAGAACTATTATTGTTCCCGAGACTTGCAAAGGCAGAAACAGAATCCCGCACATGCCCAGAACATCCCAAGCACATCAGAGCTTGTAGAGCCTAATTCACTCATAAGCACTGGATTTTACTTTTCTTAAGAAGTCTGTCCACCTCAGACTAAAGTTCTCTGGGACACCAGCCATCACTGAGCCACCAAGCCCTTTTGCTGGTGAGGTCCCCTTAGCAGATTTCCAGGGCACCTGGAGGCTGCTAGGGAGCGTCACCTCAAGGTGGGTGGGGAGCCATGGAGTGGAGGTTGGTCCCTAGTGCGATTACTGAAGTAATGTAGAACCGGAGCACACACCTGAAACAGAGGGGGCTCTGGCAGAGGGAGGAAAGAAAAGACCGCAGGATAAAGGGCCAGAAGGAAACATTCCTCCTGCTCAGAGTCCCTGCACCTCAGATGTGGAAGTGCCTTCTCCCTGGTACATGAACACACCTGGTCCCTGGGCCTAGCCTTCTGTGCGTTTTCATTGGAAGGGTTACACGTGTCCCATTCCTGTGGGAAATGGTGGTGTTCTGTGGAATCTCAGAGTAGCTGTGTCTACTCTTTGGAGGGAAATGCTTCTCAGCCGAGCCACAGTGGTCTGGCTCAAAGGATCGCTCCCACTAAAGGATTCCAAAAACACGAGTTCTTGGCTTTTTGTTGCCGCCTCAGAGCTGATGTCCAAACACATTGTGGCTGCCGCCGTGCCAGTTGGCAAGAGATGGCCCTGAGGGGCTCCACTTCTTGAATCAGGCTCTCTATTGAACATAGCTATGCTCAGAGGCCGATGTGTCAGAAGGGATAAGCAGGTACAGGGAGACTTTGGGGGTCTTCTCTAGTTTCAGCCCTGTAACCAACTCCAGGCAAACTGACAGCTGCTTATGTGAATGGTTCTGAGAGAAGGTGGCTTCTCTGTGTGTCACCCTACCCCCACCATTCCCTCCTTGCTCTTAGGAAGAAGGTGCAGAGTATATAGTATGTTTTATCACCTTCAACTCTCAGAAATACCAGGATTTAATTAAAGAGGAGTCTTTCTCCTATCTTAGAGTCTATTGCAGGAGAATATTGCTCTCTGTGGCAGGCCATTATCTTAGTCTGATTTCTATTATTGTTTCAAAGTTATGGAGACGGCGTAGTTTTTAGTGAATGGTGATTTATACTATATTCAGAAGGTGTTGAGCAATTGTGCTACTTTCTCCAAGAGTAGCAAGTGCTCTTTTTTTTTTAAATATATATATTTTAAAGATTTTATTTATTTATTTTATGTATGTGAGTACACTGTAGCGGGTGTAGATCCCATTACAGATGGTTGTGAGCCACCATGTGGTTGCTGGGAATTGAATTCAGGACCTCTGGAAGATCAGTCAGTGCTCTTAACCACTGAATTATCTCTCCAGCTCTGTAGCAAGTGCTCTTAACCTCTGGGCCACCACTACTGCCTCATGGCCATTCTTATTAGTACATTAGGCCCCACCTTTCAACACAGTTGTCTTGGGAATTAAGTTCGAAGCAGAGGAACTGGTTTTTTGTTTTTTGTTTTTTGTTTTTTTTTTTAAGATTTATTTGTTTATTATATATAAAAGTACACTGTAGCTATCTTCAGGTACACCAGAAGAGGGCATCAGATCTCATCATTACAGATGGTTGTGAACCACCATGTGGTTTCTGTGATTTGAATTCAAGACCTCTGGGAGAGTATTCAGTGCTCTTAACTGCTGAGCCATCTCTCCAGCGCCCAGCAGAGGAGCTTTTAAGGGGCATATTCAACCATAGTGCCCATTAAATCTATTAAGGCTATTTATACTTGGCTTAAGATTTTGGAAGGCTAGAAATCCCTGTTCCATCTTCCTTCCCTCCCCCAGCCAGGGTTTCAGGTGTAGCCCTGGCTACCCTGAAACGAACTCTAGACCAGGCTGGTCTTGAACTCACGGAGTTCTGTCTATGCCTCCTTAGTGCTGGGAATGAAGGTCTACACCACTATGCTTGGCCTAGGTTGGAAGTCTTTAGAGCACAACATTGTCATCTGATGGGCCTTTGTCTGTGCCATCCCGTGACAGAAGGGAGTCAAGGGAGGGCAAGACCAGAGAGCAAAAGGCCAAACTCATGATTAAACCAAAGCCACTCTGTTCCTTCTGCTCCGCCTTCTCCTTCTCTTCCTCCTCCTCAGCCTCTTCCTCCTCCTTCTCTTCTTCCTCTTTTCTTCCTTCTCCTCCCTCCCCCTTTCTCCCTCTTTTCCTCCTCTTCATTTATTTGCTTTCATTTTTTGACTGTGAATATGAGTGTCTCGCCTGCATGTATGTGTGTGTATGCTGTATGCCTGCGTGGCACTGTCAGAGGCTGGATGAGGGCATCAGATCCCTTGGCACTGAAATTTCAGAAGGTGCTGAGCCACCGTGTGTATGCTGGGAACCAAACCTAGACTTTCTGCAAGAGTAGCAAGTGCTCTTAACCTCTGGGCCACCTCTCCAGCATCATGGCCGTTCTTGAGGGAACTGACCCCTTGTGTGATAAAAGCATGAGTGCTTTCATTAGGCCCCACCTTTCAACATTGTTGCCTTGGGAATTAAGCTCCCAGCAGAGGAACTTTTCAGGGACACATTCAACCATAGTGCCCATTAAATCTATTAGGCTTGTTTGTAACTTCTAATTTTTTTTTTTTTTTTACTCCTCAGATACTACACATAGGATAGCTCTTATTAAAGATTTTTATCTTTATAGTTTTTCAATAACCTTTCAGCTGTTCACAGATATTTTTTGAACTTTACTATGTACCCAGTTAATGACTTTTCTTTAAGATCTTTGTTGTTTCCTCTTTAAAAAAAAAAAGAATTATTTATTTATTTATTTATTTATTTATTTATTTATTTATTTTAGGTATATGAGTGCACTGTAGGTGTCTTCAGACACACCAGAAGAGGGCATCAGATCCCTTTACAGGTGGTTGTGAGCCACCATGTGGTTGCTGGAAATTGAACTCAGGACCTCTGGAAGAGCAGTCAGTGCTCTTAACCACTGAGCCCTGTTGTCTCCTCTTAAAACTCCCCCCTCCCACCCCTCTTTTTCTCCTATGTCTGTCATGCTGCGGACTTTCCTTAGCTGTGTAGAGGTCCCTGTTATCCCTTTAGCTGGGAAACCTCTGGTGAGGTGGGGCCAGCAGGCTTCCTTGTTGTGGGGTGAACCGGATATGTGCCCGGCTCTTAGCACCCACACAGCTTTCCTGGCTAGTTTTCCAGAGGAGAGCTCTCCCGTAGCCTCTCGGCAGCCTCTGTCCCAGGCATCTCAGTGCCAAACCCTCTGCTTCACTCCCTCTGCTCCTCCGACCCCGGGGACGGGGTGCTGAGGCTGAGACAGGAAGAGCTGGGGCGGGGTCCAGCTGCTTTGAGATGGAGCCCACCACTGGACAGTCTTCTGGGCCTGCATCTCCGAAGCCTTAGCATCCCTGGTGAGAAGGAGGCTCTTTCCAGTCCCCAGCATGAACCTCCGGTCTCTTTCCCAGGTCACTCTGTCTGTCTTTATCCTTCTGTTATGGGATGGCACAGACAAAGGCCCATCAGATGACAGACGTGTTTATCTTTGCACCTTCTCCAGACTCCACTTTTGGGAAGGCTTTTTAACTATTTATTGAAGTTAAGTTTTCTCCTCACCTCTCTTGGTGTCTTACATGGTCAGGAAGGTTCCCCATGGGAACGAAACAAGGGTCAAAATCCTGGGAAAGGACCCAGGGATATCTGTGTTCCAGTAGATTAGGAGTGAGTTTTGCAAGAGACAGAATTCCAAAAGGAGCTGGTAGGTCAGTGGGGGCCAGAAGCTGGGAAGGCAGCTGCCTAGCAGGAAGCCTGAGCCCACCAGCCAGCCTGAGGAGCCTGGGTTTATTCTACCAACTTTGCTTTTCAGACTTGGGTCTGTCCCCACACCTCACGGCCCTCATGGCAGGTGGACAGTCCCTGGGACACAGCAGCAGCACCGGCGACACAGGCTTCAGCTACTCTCAGGATTCAGGTAAGGTTGTACTCTGAAAACCCCTCACTTGTGTAAGTTGGCTGTTAACTGCTGCTGAGAGACCGGCCATTCCCCAAGGACTGTGGAGGACTGTGGAGGGAGGACTGTGGAGGACTGTAAAGGGAGGACTGTGGAGGCTGTGGAGGACTGTGGAGGAAGGACTGTGGAAGGAGGACTGTAGAGGGAGGACTGTGGAGGACTGTAGAGGGAGGACTGTGGAGGGAGGACTATGGAGGGAGGACTATGGAGGGGGGGATGGTAAGAGGCAGAAGCTAGGTTTCCTGCCACAGCTTCCAGCCTGTCTGTCAGCTTTCCCACGCCTCTGTTCTCTCCTCTATTAAATGGGCCTGTTGGCTCCTTCTCTCCCCACCCCATGGTGTAAAGTTGAAAAGTACGAGAAAGCCTTTGAAAAGTTAAAATGTGAAAAACCTATGGTTTATACTAATTATGCTGTCCTTGACCTCTCAGGCCCTGGACTCTACCCACTTGTTTCTCAGCTTCCTTCCTGCTACTGGCTTCCTAATGTTAGGGCCTGCTCCTTGTGCTTGTGGGGAGCCATGGTGTCCAGATCCTATGTTGGCTGAGTGGCCCTGATTGGGGACATCATGGTCAGAGACAGGAAGCTCTCTTCACCTAATTCACAGATTTATATTGGTCAGGCACCTGGCCACAGCTGGATGCTCTAGGTCATAGAGGGAGCGGTTTCAAATCACCAAGCAAGCAGCAATCGAGGCAGTGAACTCCAAGCTCTGCTGTTTCCACACCCGTGGGAACTTTTGTCTTTTTGGTTGTGAGCCTTTAAGAGCAGAGCCTTCACTCCAAAGCTCACTGGGAGCTTTGGAAAAGTCATCTCCAGGGTAGGAGAGATAGCTGTTAGTGAAATCAGAACCAAGCCCTGGCTCTGGGTAAGGCAGGGCTTAGTGGACAGATGTGAGTGACTGGAACTCTACTGTCTTATTGTGGGGAAACCAACTGGGGAGTGATAGAGACCCACACGCCTTTCCCTCCAACCACAGAAGAGGGACACAGGTTGAAGGAGCCTCATAATCCATGGTTCCTTAGACACCATACACTGTGCAGCTCTCTGGGCTACCAGAGGAAAGGACATCCCCAAGGAAGACTGGATTTTTTCTGACTGATGGCCTCATCTAGGTGCCGGCCACAAGTCCTATCCCTATTCTACCAAGGGTTCCTGGACACAAGTGCCCTAAGGTAACAGGAAACACAAGCCAAGGCAGAGGTGGTGGTATGCAGGAGGGAAGACCTTAGGTGACTTGGGTGCTGTCCACTAGATTATCTGGTCAGCCGATGGTGTGGCAGCTCCTTCCCTGTCTATGAAACCCTGGGATGGATGACACCCACACACTGTTTGTAGGGCATCTGCTTCAGGACAGGCAGTTGGACATGCTTGTGGTATTAAAGGGCCGGGGCCAGGGTCATCAGTTATGAGAGAGAGAGGGAAGAAGAGGCCTTGGTGTCTGTAGATACATGTACATCCTCTGCCTGCCTTAGGGACGGATGTGATGCTGTTGGAAGATGGCACTTCTGAGGACAACCCTCCCCAACACTGCACGTGCCCGCCCAAGAGGAGGAGCTCCGTGACATTTGAGGACGAAGTGGAACAGATCAAAGGTTGGTTTATGGGAGTGTCTCAGAAGACACGTGGGCAAGGAGGGGATCCTAGCCTCATTCTTACCTCAGAATGTGCCAAGGTTTCATCGTCTCTGCCTCCTTCCTATCACGGCAGCCCCACTAGGGACACTTGAGTCTTGAATTCTGAGGCATCTGACTCACAGCACGCAGCATCCAAGGTGGGACAAATGCAGCTGTACACACACACACACACACACACACACACACACACACACATGCACACAGTCACACATACAGATACATACAAACACACACAGTTACATATACATTTATATACCCATACACAGTCACATACACACATACACAGACACACTCATCTGTTAACACAGAGCATCCTTGATGTTTAGGGACCTGGGGCTAGGTTCTACTCCAGACCAGCTAAGAGGAGCCACTCTGGTGTAGGAGTCTCTTTTCTTCCTGTCTCCAAGTGAGAATAGCCACTGGTCTAATGAGTCTGCTGGAGCCAGGGGCTTTAAGGTGTAAAGGCTGAGTATGCAAATAAGTCTCCCTCTGCCCTGCTCCATTCCCTTGCCGAGTGAGGGAAGAGGTGGTAGAGGAGCTTAGAGAGGATGGTAAGTAAGTATCTACTTTTCTGGCAAAGCAGATTCAATACAGAGCTAGCAGCAGCTTTGAGAGTTTACATTACCATTCTACTGGACAGTGAGTCCATCTCCTTCCCAGACCTCTCATGCAGATCCCAGCCTGCCCCTTTGTGACCTAGGGGTGGGCTGGAAGCGCCCTCTGCTGGTTGGGTGCTGAGAGCCAGGTGCTAGAGCCAGGGATGGGTAGGGAGCAAGCCAGGCTGCTAAGGTCTCCACTTCCTTCCTGGAGAGTGGGGCACAAACTGCCTGTTCTCCAGAAAACATAAGGGGAGAAGGTCCCCCAGATATCCTGAGAGCTTAGGCAAGGCAGTAAGGTCTGTGGCACAGTGCTCAGGTGGCTTTCTATAGTGAGGGAGGCTCTGAGGGAAATGGAGAGGAGACATGGCCTTTGAGTCTACGCAAGCTTACAGCCTAGGCTGTTCAACCCAGGAGCTACAAGAGGAAAATGCTATTGAAGACGGAAAAGCTAAAACATTTCTGGAAGAATTTGCTCATTCATTCGTCACAGTGACCATGTGAATTTCTTCTCTTTATAGTCAAGGAAACTAAACTAGAAAATGTCTGGCCTTTCTCAGGATGTAAATTGTGAAGTCCAAGATTTTAGCCTGGGGACTCTGATGTCAAAATCCATACCTGTAATCTCCGCTTGTCTCCTCTCTCTGGAGTAGCAAGCCAGCAGAGACCATATCCCTTTTCGCTAACCTTCCTTTCTGCCTTCTCCCACAGAGGCTGCCAAGAACTCTCTTCTTCATGTAAAAGCTGAAGTACACAAATCCTTGGACAGTTACGCAGCCAGCTTGGCTAAAGCCATTGAGGCGGAAGCCAAAATCAACTTATTTGGGGAGGAGGCTCTGCCAGGGGTCTTGTTCACGGCACGGACCGTCCCTGGGGCTAGCTTTGGGGGCCGGCGAGGCAGCAGAACTCTTGTGAATCAGAGGCTGCAGTTACAGAGCATCAAAGAAGGGAATGTCTTAGCTGCAGAACAGAGATGAAGGCTTCAGAGGGGAGTGGGGCCGCAGCGGAGCTACTGGTACTGGTGCCTGTGCCAAGACCCTGGAATGTGCCACCACTCAGAGAGGGCCAGACGCCGGGAAGGAAACATCTGGTATGCAGCCAGGAGGATTGAAAGTACTGTCTCCAGCCTCATTTCAGTTGTCTTCTGCAAAGCACATGTGGGCTGCTTCAGGGCCCCTGGGATGGAACGAGGCTTCCAAAGCACACGTTAGAAGCAGATGGAGATGTGCCTGGGGTTTCAGGAGAACTAGAGACGGTGGATGTGAAAGGGAAGCCACCATGTGGCTCTTGTCTTCAACGGTATCCAGCTGCTCTAGCTGTCCCTGGTCTCAGTGAGGTCTCTAGAGGCAATCTCTACTCCGTGCCCCTCATGGGGACAGAACGGCTCACCCTAACACTGTCAGACCATCTGGGGGGCTCTGTGTGGTTGATCCAGGCAGTGTGGGACCACAAGTACTAGACTAAATGCAAAAACAGTCCAGAGAGCACCCAGGAGTAGAGCACCCTACATAGACACCCCATATCTACTGCCCTAGTTAGGACTTGGTCTAGTAGCACCTGCTGCTGGCCGGATAGAGACAACCCACAGGCCACCCAAGATGTGGCCACCCCACCCACTTCCTTATTGACAGATTTATTATTATTATTATTATTATTTGAAAAGAAGGGAGAAACCACTATAAAAGATGAGGTCGAATACCAAGCACTTCATTTCCAGAATAATAAAACCAGGAGGTTAGGGCATATCACTAAGCCTGGGACTTGAGGTCATGCGCAGATGGGGAGAACTTGGGGAGAAATCCCTCACACGGGAGATATAGGAGATGCTTGAGTGAATGGCAGACATAGTTGGCCTCACTTTCCAGAGGCAGTTGTGACTGTCATCACAAGTTTGGGGCTGGCACAAGGGAGAAAGGGCACTGGACCAAGTTCATAGCTTGGGTTCTCGACCCAGCTCGGCCTTTGCATGTCATCTGGGACAACCTGTCCCGTCACTAGGCCATTTGGAGAAAAGAAAGGTGTGGGGAGTTGGAACAAGTAGCCTCCAAGAATAATTCCAGCTCTGACCTTTGATGGCTTCTGAATCTGTAATTTAAGAGATGGGGACAAGCTGAACATGACTGGCGGGTGACCCAGGATCTGTATAATGTTGAGAGTGTGCCCAGAGAGCACAGGAAGAGCACCTGCATGCTCTGGCCTTCACGTCAGCCTTTGTGCTGTTTGGCCATTTAGGGCAGTCCTAAGTGCCGACTACTGAGACGTGGGTAGGAAGAGGGTGCCACAGCTGAGGCAGATGTGGGACAGTGAATGGGGGTTTGTTGGCCTGGACTCCTCTTGCTCTTTGAGCTCTGAGTGCTTGCTGTGGGGGTCTGTAAGATGATCTTTTCTGCTGCTCTTAAGCCTGGGTGCTTTAGATAAGTGATGAGCAAGGCTGTCTACCATGCAGAGGAAGAGTCTAAGACCTTGCTGTATCTGCCATGAGGCAGCCATGGTGTGGTTTGCTTTTCAGGTGTTTCCTGGGGGCTGCCCGGCTCCTGTTGTGACCGTGCCTGTGGTTCCTGAGGCTTGGCTTGCACCTTTGGATGCTTGATTTTGTCACCTGCTCTAGGTCAGCAGTGCAGGGGAGTGGCAGGGAGGATGGGTCCGGCTCTCCTTGCAGTGCCCGTCTTCTCTGTGTATTCTGTTCTCCTTTTCTAGTACTTGCCGGGTGTCTGGAAGGACCCTTTTTCCAATCACCCAGTATGCACCCAAGTGGAGCACGACCCCTAGGTACGGGTTGTCAGTCAGTACAGTGGATTGGCTTAAGACTCAAAGGGTAGAGAGCTCTTTTCTGACTGCCCTGGGCTAGGCTTTATGGAAAGGATGCTGAGGTCTCTGAACCCTACTGGCTGACCTCAGGAGTCTCCAGTATTCAAGAAGAGATCTGACCTCCCTTTTAAAGGATTTGAAGCCTACTCATCTGCCTAACACTGGATCTGTCTGCACCTCACCAAGCACAGGGGGAGTAACACCAGTGTTTACCAGAGAGGAGAGGAGAGCTCAGGTGTCCAGATGCTGATGCTGGGGGAATGTAGAGCATCAGCAGTGATGACAGCTGTGGCTACTCAGGGTCTGAGTATTCCAGCTAGGCTGCTATGGTTGAGCCAGTGAAGCAGGTGACCATCTGGTTTTGCATATTCGGGGATTCTGGTTTGCGCAAGTGAGTTAGAGAGATGTGGGCTGGGGAGAGAGGAAGAGGTAGTTCCATATAGTCTCTTTTGTCCTCTTTGGAGGACACCTGCCTTTTGTGCAGAAGCCTACCATCCCAGTTAAGCCCTAGCATGTAATGGCAAACCTGCATGGGTGTGGTAGGTGGGACATGTGGCCAGTGGCAGGCACGAGGCCCTCCCAGGGAACCATGGGTGTGGTAGGTGGGACTTGAAGCCAGTGGTAGGCATGAGGCCCTCCCAGGGAACCATGGGTAGTGTAGGTGGGACATGTGGCCAGTGGCAGGCACGAGGCCCTCCCAGGGAACCATGGGTATGGTAGGTGGGACATGTGGCCACTGGATTTGCTTTAAATACCTCAGTCCTTCTGATTCTGACAGGGTCACTTGTGGGGCCGTGGCCCATCTCTGCTGCTGCTTTACCAAGATTTTACCCTTGTCTTGGCTCCTGTGCTGTGTTTCAGATGTGTGTGACCTGCTGCATCCGAGAAGTTACTGGGTCCAGCACTGTAGTGTACACAGCTCAGCACCTTGCTTTTCCCTGGCCAGACAACCCAAATGGGAGTTCAAGACCTTAGACATTAGATGGCAGCAGTATTGTTGTGGAGAGGAAAAAACAAACAAAAACAAAACATGGTGGCTTGTTCCTCTGAGCCCTGCCATGACTACAAGTCCCTAGCCTTGTAGCTGATTCTTACTATACATATATATATATATATATATATATATATATATATCCGACCCCTGTTGGAGTTTACAGGAACTGTGGGCTGTACTGGGCTGTGTGATCTTAAATCACTACACCAAGGCCCATTGGTGCTAATGTTCATAGATTTCTCATTTGTGTAACTGATTCCATCTTTCAGCTAAGAATTAAACCATCACCCCCAGGACAAACTCAGTATTAGCAATAGACCACTGTAGTTTGGAACTAGAGCTCGCTGGTCTGTTGAGATGAAATAATTAGTAGGAGTGTTTTTTTCAAATGGACAATGTGCTCCTTAGCCTTGCAGATTAGAGAGACATTCCTCAATGGATCATGAGATGAACTCAGGATACATGTCCAGCCTCATTTCATACCTCCTGCCGGTCTGGAAGGAATAATGAGGGTGATGTGGCTGAACAAGAGAGGGCCAAGAACAGGCATGTATTAGGTCCCACTGTGTGCCTCACTTAAAATGGCTAAGAACCCCTTAGGTGCTAGGCACTAATTGAAGACTCCAAACGCACCATCTCCCTTTGCTTCAGACAGATGGGATACGATAGGAATGGTGCTGGTGTGTGATGACTGAGTTAAGATTTCAGGTTGCCAATTAACTAGGTGTTTGGGGGCAAATTACTCTCTATTCTTGCATCTGTAAAATGAAGTTTTATAATCTATTTATATATAGGGACACAGAATCCAAGGATACTGCCTGCATAGGGTGCTCGGCAGACTACAGAAATGCTCATGGTGCATCCAGCACAGGACATAGGTGCAGGGAGACCTGAGACACTGGCCTTGCTTCTCAGTGTATTTGATGGGGCCAACTCCATCCAGTTTTACAGGGATCTCTAATACCAGGAACCTTCAAAAGACATGTTATCCAATTCAGGATAATTATGTTGAGGGTTGTTGCCTGGGGACTTATTTCCTATTCAATACAAAAGGGCTTAATGGAAATGAAGGAATTCTGACAAGCAAACAATAGAGAGGAGGTTGGAAAAGCTGAGTAGGATCTGGAATGCAAGAGGTTAGTAGGAACAGAAATGGGCAGTCGTCATTCCCCACAAATAGCCTGATTGCACGCAAAACAAATATTTCTACATTACCCTGAATTAAAGATGATCTGTAGAATCCCAAAGGACATCAATTCAACTTTGACCTTCCTTATACCCAGAAAGAACATCCTATTCCACCTCAATGCCATTAGGTGCTAAGGACTGCTCTGTCCAGCAGTGACAAGTATCTGGCTCCCAGTTCCCAGAGCTCTTGTCTTCCGAGCCCTGATGGAAGATGTAGAGGAGGGACAGGTGTCCATGCCATTCCCCAGTGTTCAGAACCAGAGAAAGCCTGGGGATGAAGGAAGTGAGTTATGACATGAACCACAGGAACATGGATGTGACCAGCCATGAATGGCTACAAGGAGGGACAGGCAGGTACTGTTCTGTGGGCTGGGGAGAGAGACAGAATCCAGGAAGGCCATAGAAAAGCTGTGTCTCAAAATGAGATCAGGGCCAAATCACTACGTCTTGGTCATGAGGCTGAGAGAAGATCAAGCCTGTAGCCCAAGGAGAGTGAGGTGCAGGTAGGTTAAAGTTCAACCAGCTGGGTTTTATTAGATAAGAAGAAACAAGGAGCTCCAGACCCCTACCCCCCCAGCCCCCCCAAAAGTCCCAATGTCAGGTGATCATCTATTGGAAAGAATTCAAAGCACAAATGCTGATCTGCACAAGATTACCACAAGCACGATTCTGGTAAATGTAAATTGCATTTATTTAAAAATGAATTTTTAAAAGCAGTATTAATGGCCTAGGAGACAGCAGTCACTTCTGGTTTTCCTTTTGACACTATTTGAAACACCAAAAATCACAGAAGAGCCAGTTCTTCCCAAAGACCATGCCAAGAGTGGTAGAAAGTCTAGGAATGGATCTATTGGTGGTATAGGCATGCTTACAAATGTCCTGTGTTCTGTTCTGATGATGATGTATACCTGAAGGATGACATGGTTAAAAAATCAAACTATAAAAACCCAACCTAATCCTGAAATATATTTAACTTTAAGTTTTGGATGGTGTTTTTGAGGATAAAATTGTCTAGGTTATTATATGTAAATGAGTATTTATGAATAAGTAAAAGTGTATTTAGACTAGTTTTGTTTACCTGATTAAATGTTTTTGGAATGTGTATATCTGTGTAAATTGTCAGTTTGTACTTTGACTTGTGGTCTATGAACATTTCTGGGTGCCTGTCCCTTCCCCCAACTTCCTATTTCCCTATTCCTATCTCACCTCCCCACGGGCTAAAAAGAGGACTGACTATGGAGGAGAAACTTATTGCAGAATTGGGAGTGAGCATCCCCATATTAAAGTCACTTGGGTGGATCCACTGATATAGTTAAACTTCCCAAGGCAGTTAAACTCAAGAAGTATTGGGTTACAAGACTGTTGCATACTATATTCAAGACACTCTAAGCCTGCTTTTTAATTTTTTTTATTGTAGCCCAGGCTGTCTTCAAACTCACAGAAACCATCTTGCCTTTGCCTCCCAAGTGCTGAGATCAAAGGTGTACACCATCCTGTCCAGCTTTAAGCCTTGTTTGTAAGAGGTTTAATGAACTAGTGCTTTTTCATCTACCTCCCTACCTCTCCAGTCTTCCTTTCATATCAAAGCAGAGATACTGAGGGGCAGATTGTATAAGCACTTGCTTATACTGATGCCATCTGTCATGGTTTGTATATTCTTGGACCAGGGAGTGGCACCATTTGGAGGTGTGGCCTTGTTGGAATAGGTGTGACCTGGTTGAAATAGGTGTGTCACTGTGGGTGTGGGCTTAAGACCTTCACTCTAGTTGCCTGGGAAGTCAGTCTTCCACTAGCAGCCTTTGGATAAAGACATAGAACTCTCAGCTCCTCCTACACCATGCCTGCCTGGATGCTGCCATGCTCTAACCTTGATGGTAATGGACTGAATCTCTGAACCTGTAAGCCAACCCCAATTAAATGTTTTTTATAAGACTTGCCACCATCTTTTTTTTCTGAGTGTGTAGGAGAACCCTGGGGCCAGACTCCTCTCTGCCACTCCATTCTCTCTCCACTGAATCCTGAAGTGGCCAGGACAAAATTTTGTCTTTGCTATGTATCCTTAACTATTTGTCTTGCTGGCCTACTCTAGGAAAATGAACAGAACACACACAGTTCCCGTATCTCCATCAGTATACAGGGATCGTGTAGACACCTACCCTTTGGCTTTGCTCTGATCTTTGCCTTAGCAATTACCCCTTGAACTCAGTCTTCTAGCTCCCTCTGCCCTCTAGCAAATCCATGCTGCTGGCCTAATGTCACACCTACTTTCCAGGACAAAGCTATCTATCTTCTGCCAGCAGCAGGTGCTCTCGAGTTTGCAGCTATCTTGTGGGTAAGAGGTCCATGTTCCCCATAGAGATGCTTCTGCGGCCGCATCTTCATGATGGTTCATGGCCCAGCTGGAGAAAGTTTATGTCTTCCTCTCGGTATCTGGTTCAGTCGTTTCTTCTAGCAAGATATTTAGGTCATAGAAAATAACAGGAACAGTTAAGCTACCTGCTAATTAAACCAAAAGCAAACTGCTTTTAACGAAAAACAGCTGGCATAGCAAATACACTAAAAACACCAACAGAGAGGGCCCGTCCTTGAGATGACGGTGGCAGACTATCAGATCTGCTCTGGCTCTGGCCTTTCATCTATCTTTCATCTATCAGGCAGCTCTGCAGGGTCTGAAAGCCACTTCCAGTTGTGGCCCAGAGCTAGAGTTCAAGGCTGGCACTGAAGGTGATGGATAAGATATAATATGGATCTACAGCTCGGCCTTGAGAACTCCACAGTCTCTCCAGCGTCGGTGTTTTAGTTTTGGTAGTACAGGATGGCTGTGTCAAGATGTGTTCAATGACCAGTTCAAGATCTTGGTTCATTTTCTTCTCCAACTGCTGGCTAGCAAGGAGGGATAGTGAAGGCAGTTACTGGCTCAACTAAAGGTCACAGAAAAGCTGCTGAGCTGAGCGTCTGTCTTTTGTGAGACAGATGCCAAGAGTTCACTGACTAGAAAACCAAAGACATCCTCTCAAAGAGACTCATGTCTTATTCTGCCTATAAGCCAGGAACAGCAAAAGCTGTGTGTGCATGCATGTGTGCATGTGTGCATGTGAGACTCTCCTGTTTTTGAAGTAGCCCTTTTGTCGCACTAAACAACAGGTAGAGCACTCTGCCTGCCAAGGAATTTTTATCTGTAAGGTATCAGGAGGCCAGCAACTGCTTCTCTCCCATCTGGCAGCTCTGGCTTAGAGGCTGGCAGTTATAGATGCTTGTGGGGATGACATTAGAAAGTATATACTCAATAACCTGGTGCTGAGAAAAGACTTTACTTTTTTAAGTAGGTTGGAGAAATGTACAGATGTAATTAGATTGAGGGAAATGCAAACAGCCTATGTAGGAGGTGGAAGAGGTTATGTCTAAGGAGCAGTTCAGGAAAACACTAAGGTACACACAGGCCTGGAGGACTGTCTGAAGTGGAGGTGGATGCTAGAGGCAGCTAACTGATCATAGTAATTCAGGAATATGGACTGAGAGGTAGACCAGAAGACAGCACCTTGAGTTTGTGCTAATGTAAACCATCTATAAGATTCAGTGACTGATTTGGATGAGGTATCAACATATGAAAAGTAGCTCAAGAAGAGTGAAGAAAAAGGGAAGAGAAATGTAAAGGCCCTTTTACATTATCTGGTCATACTGAGGTCAAGATGGAGATGGCTATTAAATTCAGAAAACAGCAAGCCCTCTTTTATTAGAGAAATGATTAGAAAATGTGGGTAAAGTAGCAAAGAATTAAATAAAAAGTCAAACTTAGGATATCTTAAAGCAACCAACATCTTTAATTAGAAAGCAACAAACATGCAAATGGCAAGTGTAGAAATTTATTTGAACCAACATTTTCACTACAATGAAAATGACTTTTCCACACTGATCCAAGCTCCCACATCTGACGGTTAGGAAGGATTGCACTTGGCTTTTTTTTTTTTTTTTTTTACTCCATACACAGCAAAAAGTTTCAAAAACATTTTGCTTACTTTGTTTTACACACTCTCCCAACTCATGCACACACTCATTCCAAACCAATGTTTGGTTATCCCAAAAATGGGGAAGAACTTCAAAAAAACCCATAGCCTTAAATTGCACTAAAGTTCTGTAAAGAAAAAAAAAATATAATAAATGTCGTATACAAATCTCAGAACATCTAAGTGCTTGCCAAGGAGTTCTTTATTCTTCATCCTCATTTTCATTCTCCTGACCTGAACCTTCCGATCTGTCTCCCTCCAGACGGTCTGAAAAACAGACATGAGAATCATACACACTCAAAATTCTTTTAGTATCTATCATAAATAACCCCTAGAACTTCATTTAAAACCACGAAAAATGTTTCTAATTCAAAAATTCTTGCTTTGGTTTTTGTTTTTTCAGAAACAAGGTCTTACTATGTAGCCTTGGCTGGCCTGAGACTGGCTTTGAAGACCAGGCTGTCCTCTAATTCACAGAGATCTACCTGCCTTGCATTTCTAGGGCTAGGATTAAAGTCTTACACCACCAAACCTGGCATTTCTGCATAATTCATTAGATCATGCTTCTGCCCAGTACAACTATTAAGCTTTTTGTTAAACTTTCCCAACTTCTTCATGAGCTCCTTCCTCTACATTTTCTGGAAACTCCTTGATTAACCTTACAACAATGACTCTGGTTACACTACTTGTGAACCTGTCTTTCCTGACTAGACTATTAGCTTTTGGAGAGCAAAAGTTATACACATATCTTTCTATCTTCAGGGCTTATACAGACCATTCAGTGAAGGTGTTTAATGTCCTTGGTTGGTTTCTGCTGCGCTGAGGAATACAACCTAGAGCCTCAGACAGTAAGTAAGCAAGCACCGTGCCACAGAGCTTTACCCTGGAGTAAGGTTTACTGAAGGAATGAATGTGAGGTATGAAGATAAGCTGTATCACACCATAGTGTATGAAGACAATGGCATAAAGCCACTGCCACAGTAAGGATAGCATTTAAGACATATATGACAGGTGCATTTTCCCAAATACCGTGGAAAATATTAAAATAGGTCAGGCTTAAAGATGTCCACAGCAGAAGGACACCAAACACCAGATGGGAGGGGACAGTTTAATTATAGAAACTCTGAGGAGGGGAAGATTTTGGTTTATCATCCAGCGCTAGCATGTCAGAGTAATGGGCTGCCCTCAGGGCTGTATGTGAAACCCCGAGTCAAAGGGAATGTAGTTTCAAGTCAGGTTTAACGTTCATCAGGTAATGGCCTGGGCACTTATTAAAGCTTACTTTAAAGGGTTAATATTGGAGAGATTGCTTCGAGGTTAGGGAGACTTGCTGCTTTTGTAGAAGACCCAGGTTCAGTTCCCATCACCACATAGTGGATCACAACCAATTGTAGCTCCAGTTCTATGGTATCCACCATTCTCTTTTGAACTCCCTTTGTGTTAGGCATGCATGTGTACATGCAGGCAAAACACTCATATCATTAAATAAATAAATAAATAAATAAATCTAAAATAAAGTCTTTAATTTTTTTAAAGGGCTAGTATTTGCTGTGTCAGTGGTACAAGGCTTTAATACTAGTACTCAGGAGGCAGAGGCAGGTGGATCTCTGTGAATTGAGGCCAGCCTGGTCTACAGAGCAAACTGCAGGACAACTAGGACTATAGAGAAGCCCTCTAAATAAGTGAACAGTTAATATTTGATACAATATAAGTACTCTATAAATGATGCATAATATTCAACATGTAAATGCATTTATGAAGTCAGTGAGAAGTGATAAGCATGTTCATAATATACACTTTTACTGTTATGAATACAGATTATACAATTTACTCTGGAATATCAGTTGTAATGATTCATAGTTTTCAGATCCAAGTCACTAAACCAGAGTTTATCATCTAAAAAAAAATGTATGAAGAGGTTGGAGAGATGGCTCAGTCATTAAGATCACTTCTATAACCTGGCTTCAGTTCCCAGCAGCCACCCAGCAGCTAACCATACTCTGTAACTTCAGTTCCAGGATCTAATACCTTCTTCTGGCTTCTGTGGGCACTGCATACATAAAGTACCAGATACACACGAAGGAAAACTCATACACATAAAAGAAAGATAATTAAATCTTTAAAAAATTATTGAAAAGTACACTACTACAACTTCCTTCCTTACCACATAATGTTTGTTTTCACTAGGGCTTTACAGGTTTCTTTAAATAAATTTATGGTAAAGTGTATTTAGCATAACCTTATTCATTGTTTTTCTTAGTGGAGACAGGATCTCAAGTATCTCAGGCTAGCCTTGAACTTCCTATGTAGCCTAGGGTGACTCTGGACAGCTCTTTCTCCCTCCTCCCTCCACCTCCCTTGTGTTTAGGGAGTGCCACTACACCCACTCAGCAGTGCACAGTACCCCAAGCATTATGGTATGGTTCTGTTACAGGAAGATTACCTAAAACATAGTTCTCAAGTGACTGTGCTTGCATTTTACCATTTTCCAATAAATGAGTTTTATAAGACATAATTTACAGTGTTAGGTCAAGAGTTCACAGAAAGAAATCCTAGTTCTAAAGTTGCCGACTTTAAGACATTAAGAAAATCACACAGATCTCTAAGGTAGGGCTTACTGTTTTCAAATAAAATAATTTTAATGATAGAGTAGAAGTTCTTACCAGCTCGGATATGATTCAGTGACGCCAACATCCTCAACATGAAAGAGGCTGGGACGGTAATAGTATTCCTAGTCTCTTCCAGCATGAGTTCATTTCGAGTTATCACCTATAGCAGTTAACAAGTATGTCAAAGGTGATACAGTAACAGCACCTTTGCTCTAAAGATTATGAAAACAGTTTCAAAATTCAGTAAGTCTTAAGAGGAATATTTTTCATTGTTTTTATGTATAATGTCTATATTTCTACCTTAAGGTTATTCAATGTCAAACAATTACTTGCAGTTAAAAGAAGATCAGAGACTAGCATTTCTTTAAAAAAATTATATTTGTTGAACTTTAAAATGATGGGTTTCATAATTACCTTATTTATTTCAAGCATATCTTGTACTTGAACCATATTTAGTCTCTTTTATCCTTCCTTGTCTCTCAAGCAAAGTAACAATATACAAAACTCAATATAGAAAACCAGCAGTTTGCCTATAACAAACATTCTGAGAAAGAAATGAGAACAATCCCATTCACAATAGTATCAAAATACATAAATATGTCAGAGAGCCATGAATAAATCTACTCAAAGAAGTGAAATATTGGGCTGGAGAGAAGGCTCAGTGGTTAAGAGTACAGACTGTTCTTCCAAAGGTCCTGAGTTCAGTTCCCAGCAACCACTTGTTTCTCACAACCATCTGTAATGAGATCCAATGCCCTTTTCTGCTGTGTCTGAAGATAGAGATAAGGTGTACTTATATACATAAAAGAAATAAATCTTTAAAAAAAAAAAGAAGTGAAAGATTTCTGTAGTGTCAAAAACCATACACTAGAGAGAGAGCCTTTTAAGCAAACGGTGCTGGGAAAACTTGAATTGTCCATGTAGAATGAGATTACCTCTCTAACTCTGCCCCAATTTCAATTCGAACGGATCATTAACGTAAGACTCGGCACTATTAGTGTTAGGGGGAAACACCACAAGATACAAACACAGAGAGGAACTTTATGAAAAGAATTCTAATAGCTCAAGAAATAATTCCAACAGTGATTTAATAGGATTTTATCAACTTAAAAGGCTTCTGCACCATTAAAATAGTAAAGAGACAGTCTAGAAAGGGAGAAAAGCTGGGTACACAGTACACATAACAGAGAGCAGTAAAAAATTAAATATCAAAAACCAAACTGTCCAACCAATAAATGGAAAAAATAACTAGACAGAAAGTTCTCAAATAAAGTACAAGTGGCCAACATCAACCAGCAGGGAGGTCACTGCAGTGGGAGCCGGGTGAGCTTTGATCCTAGCACTTGCACAGGCACAGACAAGTTTGAGGTCAGCCTGGTCCACACTGACTGTTCTAGGCCACCTGGAGCTGCAAAGTAAGATCCTGACCCAAAACAACAACAACAACAACAACAAAATCTACACTGAGATATCACCTCACCACAATTAAAATGTCTATCATCAGGAAAACAAGTGACAAGAAGTGCTGGAAAAAAGATTTTATCCCAGCACTTGGGAGGCAGAGGCAGGCGGATTTTTGAGTTCGAGGCCAGCCTGGTCTACAGAGTGAGTTCCAAGACAGCAAGGGGCACACAGAGAAACCCTGTCTCGAAAAACCAAAAAACGAAAAAAAAAAAAAAAAAAAAACCCAACCAACCAAACAAAAAGATTTTGCTGGTGGGAAAATAAACCAGTACACAGTCTCTGTGGGAATCAGTATGACGCTTTCCCCAAAACACTACAAATAGGACCACTATATGACTTAGTTGTAACCACTCTCATGTTTACCCAGAGGAATCTGAGCCAGCATAGCATAGAGATAGATACTCATGAATGCATGGTTACTGCTGCCGAACTCATAAAAGCCCAACTACAGAACCAGTCTAGATAGCCACAGATAAAGAAAATGTTGTATATATTCAGTTAAGTTTAAGTGAGCATAAAGGGTTAGATTATGCAAGAAAGTGGGTAGAAATGAGATTACCATGTTATGTAAAATAAGTCAGACTCAGAAAGATAAACACAACATGTTTTTTTCTGCCATGAAGAATATATCATATGTATAAGACAGAAGGGTGAGTAGGAGGGGGGAGGAAGAGGTCTAACGGTAAAAGGAAAGGTCAGAGATGGTAACAGGAGAAGTACAGAGACCACATACTTGTCTTCTCTTACATACTGAATTTTATACACAGAGATATATACATGTATGATATGAAAGCACAAGGAAAGCTATTTTTTTCTCATATGCAGAATTTTACACACACACACACGCACACACACACACACACGCACACACACACAAGCAGGAAGCAGAAGGGAGACTGTCTTGGGGAAAGACAAGGACTCCTGATATAGGAGGGAGTAGGAATGATTAAGGTTCAATGTTTAAGGCTCACAATGATAATGTGAAATCACCCCACCCTCACTCCCTTTCACTGAGACCCAGTATTTTGTATGCTAGCTAAAAATTTTAATGAAAACGAATAAAACCAAGGATCTAAGGGAGTCTTAAAACAACAATAAAGGAAAAGTATCTGTTCATTTGCTCCTCTACCTACTCACACTGAAGGGGCAGTCCTAATTCCCTATGTGAAGAGCTCAAAATAGAAAAATAAGTCTACAATTATGGAGGGGAACATACAATAAGATTATTTCCTTTCTCCTCCCCCACCTCTCCTCCTCTGTCTGCCTGCCCCCCCCCCCATTTTGCTTATTGTGACAGGGTCTTGATTTGTGGCTCAGTTTGACCAGAATTTCTTGCTTTAGCTTCTTGATTGGTAGAAGGTGGATTACAGGCTGCAGAATCAATTTGTTTTTGGCTAAAACACTTTTATGAAGACAGAACTTTAAATGATTTTTTTGTTATACATAATAAACATGGCAGTCAAACTTATTTTTCTTCAAGATATACCTAATGTGTTATTAAAGTCAATATTATAATTAGTAAGATACTAATCTGATTTTTATCTTTAGTATTACTTATCTCATTTTTATTTTTCAAAAGATTTGATCTCTTTTCCCTCCCCCTCTTTTTCCGAGACATGGTCTCATTATATAGCCCTGGCTGGCCTACCACTTGCTATGTAGACCATCAGGTTGGCCTTGAATACATAGACATCTACCTGCCTATGAATGCTGAAATTAAAGATTTGACTTCCTTAACCAAATGTCTTAGTTTTATGTTAGCAATTAATAATAAACTTTTCCCCTTAAAATATCATTTTAGATAAAAATTAAAATAGTAAGCATAGTAAAAGTCTTACTTCATCAGCAAGTTTTCGATTAAAAATTCTTGACTCTTCTAGTGGCGACCAGATCTTTATGTCATAATCTATGCCAGATGAGGCTAGAACTAAAAAGAAAATTTACATCTTTAACATAAATTCAAGATGTAAATATTAAGCATAGGTGCAAAGTTAACAAAACTTAGTTTGAAAACTACTATAAGTACTTTTGATGTTTTGTTCTGTTTTGCTTTTTGAAACAGGGTCTCTCTACATAGTCTTAGCTGTCCTGGAACTCACAATGAAGACCAGGCTGGCCTGAAAATCACAAAGACCCTCCTGCCTCTGTCTCCTGAGTAATGGGATTAAAGATGTATGACACTGTAACTGGCCAAAGGTTTGCTTTAAATTATCTGGTGGTTGTGAGCTGCCTAATGTGGGTGCTGAGAACCAGCTTGAGTGCATTTACAAGAATAGTAAATGTTTAGTGAGTGCCTTTAATCCCAGCACTCAGAAGGCAGAGGCAGGCAGATCTCTGTGAGTTTGAGACCAGTATGGTCTACAAAGCTAGTCCAAAGTCCAGGACATACAGTCTTCTGTTACACAGAGAAATCCTGTCTCAAAAAAAAAAAAAAAAAAAAAAAAGTAGTAATTGTTTGAGCTATCTCTCCGGTCTCCAGTTTTTTAATATATAATTAATTGTTAATTATAATTTTAAATGTTTCCTAAAAGTAATCAACTGTAGAACAAAAATTTAAGGCCACTTTGAAGTCACTCAAATTTCTGTCTTATTCACTATTTTCTTATGAACTACATGGCCACTTCACAAACAAGCCAATTCTCTTTTATGCTAGCAAATTACTTCTGACCTGTGAGGACTTAAAAAGGCTTGGAGGTTTGTTTTGAATACACGATGAGATGATTAACTCAGTCATGCCAGACTCTGAGACAATAAAACTTAACTATTAGAGGAATAAACATATTTTTAGAATATCTGTCAAAAGCACATTCTTTTCTGAGGTTGGGAACCTTAAAAAATATTTCTTTGTCCTTTGAAAATTCCATATACGTGTACACACTGTTCTGATCAAATCCATCCTCTCTTCCCAGACAGACACTCAGTCTTGTCTCCCCTCCCAACTGTGTACTCATTAAATCCACTGAGTCCAGTGAGTGCTGGCAGTACATGCTTGAGCTTCCAGCAACTGGAGCACAGGCACACGACGCTCTTCCAGAAGACACACCTCTGAGGAAACGGACTCTCCCTTTACCTGCAGCTACCAACTGCCAGTATCTTCTTAGCTAGGGTGGGGCTTTGTGAACCCGCTCCCATTCATAAATTCTTTGATTAAGTCCATGTAGACTATGACTATCTTTAGCAGAGCTTAGTGAGATCATTCAGACTTCTGTAATACTCCCCATGATTCCCAGTCAGGAGGAAAGGTATCTTACGTACTTGGGTCAAATGGATGGGGTTGCAGGCAGTTGACCACATGATTATCAGCTTCCAGAAGCATCAAATGCTCAGCAGTGTGCCGGTCCCAGATGAAGATATGGCCACAATCGGAACCGCTCATTACAAAGTTAGCACCCCAGAAATTGGCTTCTTTTATCTGAGGGATTTCATGAAGCAGGAGAGCCAAGTCACAGTTACCAAAAGAAAAGCAGAGTCTATTCTCATGTTGAAAATAAACTGATTTTAAAAATAAAAAAAAGATAAATACTAAAGTTCATTTCTTCTAAGAATCTTAAAATCATTACAGTACCTCACCATGGCAATAACATGGTGGAAAAGCATTGGAAGACACCAATGTCAACAGGATTTGTCACACAACAGGTACTTCACACATGCTAAATGAGTAAATGCAATTTCTGGGCTTAAAGCAGTATAATGGAAAAAAGTATATACTTACAGATGAACTTTCTAAAAACCATGCCATTCCAGCTTTATAAAGAAAACATTTCATAGAATAAAGGAATTGTTGTCTTTTGTGTTTGCCAAGAACAAAAAGTATTTTTTTCATTAACTGTTAGAAGCCCAGAGAGTTAAGAAAAGAAAGACATATCTTTAATCAAGCAAGCAAAAGTATATGATACATGTAATAGCTATCCTATTTAATAAACACTAAAGGAGCATACAAAGATCTTTATACTGCAGACAGTGTCTTTAAGAATCACTTCCCCTGAAGCTTCAGCCACTCCTAGCACTCACACAAGCAGCAGGGAAGGAGGCCCTGCAGCCACACGTGTGTAATGCACACAGTAAAAGCTGCAGGGAAGGAGGTCCTGCAGCCACACGTGTGCAATGGACACAGTAAAAGCTGCAGGGAAGGAGGCCCTGCAGCCACACGTGTGCAATGCACACAGTAAAAGCTGCAGGGAAGGAGGCCCTGCAGCCACACGTGTGTAATGCACACAGTAAAAGCTGCTGGGAAGGAGGCCCTGCAGCCACACGTGTGCAATGCACACAGTAAAAGCTGCAGGGAAGGAGGCCCTGCAGCCACACGTGTGCAATGCACACAGTAAAAGCTGCAGGGAAGGAGGCCCTGCAGCCACACATGTGTAATGCACACAGTAAAAGCTGCTGTGCATGTGCTTGCATCTCTCTTGTGCTAAGAAATCAGCTGAGGGCACGTGCATGTTAGGCAAGCACTCAGCCACTTGGTTAGATCCTCAGCCTGCCTTTAATTAGTCTTATCTAAAAGCTTAATTGGCAAAATGCATAAAATACATATTGGTTACTTCTATTAAAAATGAGTATCCATTTAAAAATAATGAAATTGTTACTACCAATGACATGTGCAAGGAGAGCTATTTACTTCCTCACTTCAGTTTATTTTTACCTATTCCTTAAAAAGAAAAGGTAAAACACAATCTGCAGGTACTTTGCGGTTAACACTGCAGCCATAGAGAACACTTTCTAGATAGGAACTGTTTAGAGTAATAGTTACATTAGTTACCTTGCACAGGTGATGCAAATTTGGGGATTCTGACACTACAACTCATCTAAGCTCACCTGGTCTATCCTGGCTATTTCAAAGATGAAGAAATGAAACCAAGGAGAGACAGAGTGATCAAAGCCACTCTTTAGTTCTTAGTTTAAAAGGTGTTATAACTAATGTATCTGTATTTTATAGTCAACCTGGATTTCATGTACAGATTTATTTTCCAAACTAACAAAATGTTGTAAAATAAAGTTTAAAAAATGTAATGGTAAACTCCCAAAGGAGGACAGCAAGCGTAAACAAAAGAAAAAAAAACAAAAACAAATCAACAGCTACTGGTTCTAAGCTAAAATATTTTTTTCTAGCTTACATATTATTTCCCTAGTAAGGTAGAATTGTCTTGCAGTATATTACCAGACTAAAAGAAACATGCTTGAATAAAGAAGTAACAAAATCACCACAGAAAAACCACCAACTGCAATCTCATCAAAGAATGCCACGAGGAGCCGGTACCATTGTCCGGGAGTTGCGGTGGCCCTTATAAACCATCTTTACTAGTGGCCTCCTAATGTTCAAAGTATCCAGCTCTTCCATTTCTTTCCTTTCTTTTCTCCTCCTGAAGAACTCCTGAATGCGGGCAACAGCAGAGCGTCTATGGATTGCATATTAAAACAAAAACCAAGAATAAAAATTCATGATCAACTTCTGAATAATACTGAAAATGTCAAAACACAGTAAGTCTATAATATATTTAAAACACGGTATTTTAATAAAGCACCTCCAAATCAAAAGCATAAAAAGGCAGACTTCATCACAATAGTTGAGTTACTACAAGATATTTAGTTCAGTGGTCACTTAGGAACTGGGTACTGGTTGAAAAAGTAAAGAAAATAGCATGCGACATACTAGTTTCTAAAGTCTATTTTATAAAACCAAACAGACAAAAAATTCATGTGTAATTTTACTTCAAATAAAACATCTTATTTAGCCTCGTTTGGTGATCTAGATCTGGAGTGACAACCCTTGGGAGGCAGAGGGGGACCAGGAACCCAAGACCAGTTTTGAATACAAAGTAGATTTTGAGACCAAGGCAACCTGAGATGCTGTCTCAGAAAAACAAAACAAAAAAAAAAAAAAACAAAACCAATGCTCTATTCAATTTTTAAATGTTTCTCTTTATAAAGGCCATATATATAAAAGCCCAAAGAAACTAGGAGTAACATGGTAACAGCAGAAAACTAATTAATTAACAGATTCTGACATAGTTTAAAGATGTCCCAAGAGCAGACTAGTCAAGAAGAGAACAGATGTCAGTAAAAGATAAATGAAGATCTTCCACCAGCATCTCCTTTATATGGCTCCACACCAAAGGAGAGATTCAGGGTTAGTGAGACACATTCTATTCTCCCTACAAGGGAGATGATGGCAGTAGTAACTATTCAAGAACCAAGGACTCTTTTAAAGCTCATTTTATTATCAAGGGAATACTCCCCCTAACAGCCAGTATTACTTAATTCTGAAGCTTTGTCATTTAAAATACCATATTTTGACATGCAGCAGATGGAAAGTCTGTAAGATCTAAAACTACAAAATTGGTAGTTAAGAAAAATGACTTAACAGGGACTAAAGGCACAAAAAAGATGATAGTGTCATCAATAAACAGACTTGTCTTCATGTTTATCAGATTGGGCATCATCAGATCTAGAGCCTCCCCTGTGCCCACTGCTATCATCTCTCGTCCCTCAGGGGAAATGTTTCTGACTTCCACTATCATGGTTTTACTTGTGGACGTTTATTCAGAGGCACCCATGTGTGTGTGGCTGTCAGGGTGAGCACTGCACAAGAGTATGCACAAAGGGTCAGCTTTAGGAAACAGTCACAGTTTGGGAACGTGATTACACAGATTTATACTCTTACCAGCGGTGTGCTGGAGTTCCAGAACATAACAGTTTTGAAAAAAAATTAAATACTATATATTAAATTTAAAGTATGTATAAAGCTTTGATTGGCAATTTTACATATTAAAAAGTCTTGGGAAAGCTGGGTCCTGGTGTATGTAGACACAGGTGGATCTCTGTGAGTTTGGGGCCAGCCTGTTCTACATAGAGAGTTCCAAGACAGCCAGGGTTACAAAGAGAAACCCTGTCTCAAAAAAATAAAAAATAAAAAAATCTTGTGAAAAATACAAATATGTATTTCCTCAGTAAAAACTGCAGCTGACTAGGCATTAATCTAAACGTTCAGAGAAAAGCAAATTTATGTGCTCACAGAAAGGGTTTGGGAACAGTAAATTGTTAGTGAGATTTTCATGTTACAATTATGTAGTTCCGTATTTTTGTTTAAAATTTTTTAAATAAAAATTGGTATACTCCAAGCTATCCAGGCAAATTAAAAAGCATTCATAAAACTGCTCTACAGAGTAACAGAGCATTGGACTAACAAGCTTATAGAAGAACTAAAGAAGCAAATGTAAAATTAATTGGTCCAAAATTTTCGAAGCATTAATGAATGTTATCAGCTATTTAATACAATGAGAAGAAAAAAACCTTTAAAACATGGTAACTCGGCAGAGTGAAAATGTGTCTGATTAAGCTGAGCTCTCTCATGACAGAAACTGTTAACACAGCAAGACAGAAAGGAATGTTCGGAACCTTTTATAAGCTACCCCTAAGGGTCCTAACAACTCACCTAGACACACCAGTGGGCATCTTCCTCACAGTCAGGTTAAGAGAGAATACCCAATACTCATCAGCTGCCACAGTAATCATGAACACCTATTTCTCAGACAGCCTCTCACTGAAACTGGAGCTCCAGTTTTAGCTAGACTGACTAGTTGGTGAAGCCCTGGGACCAATCTATCTCCACCTACTCACATGATGCGGGTACAGAAGTGTGCCAGCTATTGAGCCCAACTTTTTTTTTTTTTTTTTTTTTTTTGGTTCTTCAAGACAGGGTCTCTCTGTATAGCTCTGGCTGTCCTGGAACTCACTTTGTAGACCAGGCTGGCCTTGAACCCAGAAATCCACCTGCCTCTGCCTCCCGAGTGCTGGGATTAAAGGCGTGCGCCACCATGCTCGGCGGAACCCAAGTTTTAAGTTCCTGCTAGGGATCCAAGATCAGGCCCCACTGCTTACAAAGCATGCACTTTTACCACTGAGCTATCTCCCCAGTCACTGAAAGGCATTTTAAAAAAGTGTTAATAAATACAAAGATAACCATATCATATTCACCTTGCCCTGAAATGTATAGACTTATTACACCTGTAACCATTGTCTGAGGATTTATGTGTGGAACTTGGAAGTGGATTATACACATGGTAGGTCCAGGGCCGTGGAAGTGCATGCCTGAAGTCCCATCTGCTCTGGAGGCATAAGTAGGAGGATATTTGCTTGAGCTATGCCCAACATCAAAATGGTGCCACCCGAATGCAGGCGATCACCAGGTTGTGGGATTGTGCCCACTTCAGCCTGACCAATCTCATCTCTCAGTCTAGCTGAGGATGGACACTAGAGGGAGAAAGAGCAGAGGACTACTGCCATTTTATTTATTATTCAGAAGAGATGGTGATATGGCACAGAGCATTTGCAGTACAGTAAAGCATATGTATAAAATACAACAGTCTCTCATGAGGACTGTCACCTCTTATACTTTTATATTTCTAATTTATTTCAGCAGAAATATATAAAAGCTGCGTGTGAGACTTCAGAAAATGCTGTCTTAAATTAAAATTTTATTTAATAAATCTCTACATAGAAACTGAGGCTGAGAATGAGTACCATTTCATTCATTCAAGGGGGCCAGACAGTGACATTTTCTGTTTCAACATCAGTCTTTCTTTTTCACAGTTTATATGGTTTTAGCCTAAGATCCACCTGAAGCAACATGTTACTTTTTAGTTGCAATCTTTATTTTAAAAGCAGAAACCAGCTTTGAATACTTGGGATAAAGTTTAGTAAGTTAAAAACATCAAAAAGCCCTGAAATAGATTCCATTTTGGTGTCATTAAATTAAAAAGTATAGCTAGTAACAGAATCATTTGTAAAATTATTGACTTCAAAATATATCTTAATGTTAAAACAGCCTACAAAGACCAACATAAAACAAAACTGAGGGCTTTGCTGGTGATCTGGATTTAATCTCTGGATCCCTCATAAAGGTGGAAGGAGAGAATGGACTCTACAAAAGTGTGTCTGATTGTCACACCCATAATGTATGTGCGCCCTCAAATATACATACAATAACAGAAATAAGGCTTTTTTAAAAAAGCAAAAATGGATTTAAACTTACTTTAAGGTCCCGGGGACAGGCTTTAAGCAGATATTACTATGTATTTATGCTAATCTGGCTTATTTTACTATTTCTGTATTCCATATAAGAAACTATTTTTAATTTTGATTGCTACTATATATTTTATGTACAACTTTACTTTAGAAACTGATAATACCTAAAAAACCCCCATGCCATTTCTTAGTTTGGCTAATCTTCCTCAGTAAGCAGCTTGGGCAGATGACTGTTAGAATACAGGGCTCACTTTAAACATTCTATTAAAAGCTGTGTAACACTATCAGCTTTTCAATTAGAGATATATTTAAGGGTTATATATTATCTTGGTATGTGATATTCTCAAGTTATTTAGCTACTTGCAAGAAAATGTCATTGAAAAAAATCAGAATTTTAAAACCTACCACAGAATTAAATGAACATAATTAAAAGAATTAAAAGTACATATGAGTAACAAAACTGTTAATTAGTATGCCAGTCAAGTTTTAAGAAAACGTAAGTTGCACTCTTTAACCAACTATCAAAACAAGTATCTTGAAGGACCCCATTTTAGACCATAGCTACTTGTCACCACACTTGAAGTGAACAACTATTATATCTGCACACACGAAATTTCTTCTCATTCTTTTCCCATGCAGCACATGCAGAGAAGTACAGATTGTGAAAAGCAACCTGTTCATAATGCTTAGCACTTATGCGTTCAGTAAGTTCAAAGGAAGTATTAACTGTTAATAGGAAAGGTGATTAGCCGTAGAAAAGAGGACCTGGCAAATCCATCATAAAGAAGAAATGAAGGAGCATACTGCATTACCTCATTATTCTATCACCTACTGTAGTTCCTCTGATATTAAATCTAGTGAAGGGAACACAATAACTAAAGTCACTTACAAAGAACCAAGTATGTACAGCATCACAGTCACCGCTTTTAGTCGTCAACCATCTCAGTCTAAAGGACTTCCGTTTCCCTTTGTCTCAGTCCATGGTGAGGAATGTCACCCAAAGAAATGGGAAGGAAGAAATCAAGGAAACAGATACACTCTCTGAATTAGGGTTAGAAGGAGACCACACTGCATGTCTTTTACCTTTTGAACACCCACAGTTGCAGAACCTCAAGGCTAATTGCTCTCTGGGAAATACACAATGAAGCTGACTCATCTGTCCTAACCACAGAACTAGAACAAGGCAGCCCAGTACTAGGGCTTTTAACTCCCTAAGAACCCTAGCTTTTCCCTTTGATGATTTCCTCTGCAATTTTCTTTAATAAGGCAAGCAGAATCATTAAAAATACAGAATGAGCTGGTTATAATGAGTGAAGAGATGCCGGCATATTTATAGTACAAAGAATTCTGGCTCTACAGAGTCCAGAAAGGCTAGATGGACCAAAATTTTTATGCAAATGGTATGTGCTTAAAAATCATGAAGCAGTACAGAACTAATACTTTAAATCTTTAGGAAAAACTCATTAGCGTGATACCATCTTCGCTATCTGAGCACTAAGGCGTCTAAGTTGCTTATCTTTTTTTCTGCTGTAATTTTATTTTCTTGATTTAAGAAAAAGAAAGAAAGTAAGAAAGAGAAGCAAAGCCAAGCCAAGCCAAGCCACTGTTTCCTTTGCTCCACAGTGTAGCTGGCACTGTAGGCCTTTAATCCCAGCACTCTGGAGGCAGAAGCCAACAGATTTCCAAGTTCAAAGCCAGCCAGGGCTACACACAATGAGATATTGTCTAAGAGAAAATCGAGGCATTCTCATTCTAAGGAACATTCAGATGTTCATGGATCTAGCATGTGAAATTAGTGAAGGAATGAACACACTAATTTTATTTGTCTTTAATTCCACTGTTAGTGAACACAATATATTTTATCCTTGATAAAAGAACTCTTTTTTTAAAATTTGGATTTCTGCCAGTAGAGACCTTATAATAGATATAGCTAGGTTCTCTCTGTGGCTGATTTTTTATAAAGCAGGAATCAGCAAACTGGCTTATATGTAAAATCTTGGTCAGCTGTTTTTTATGACCTTTAAGTTATGGCCAGTATTCTCATTTTTAAATAGTTACATTTAAAATAGCTATTTAAGGGCCTATGTAGTAGTTTCTACTTTACTGCCTGGCAACAAAGCCTAAAATATTTATTATCTGGACTTGTGGGAGAAAAAAAATTGTTGGAATTCCTGTACCTGTTCCAGCTGTTTTTATATAGATTTGCTATAGTTAGAGAAGAGTGCTCCACAGTTAAAATACCCATATGACTGTTGTGGCCTATGTGTCTAAGGCTTTGCCTTTTCATGCTGGTTTTAGCTCCAGAATGCAAACCTGCTTAATATTAAACAAACCTTTAAGAATACTGAGAGTCAAGTAAGTAACCTTACACTAGAGTTGGGGGCAGGAGGATCAGAAATTAAAAACCATCTTCAAATACCTACCTAGCAAGTTCAAGGTACATAAGATCCTGACTCAAAAGAATGCAACTGTGAGATATACTATAGTTTCCATATAAATTAAGATACAGTTCAACTAACTATATGTTTTAATGTTGAACTTTTTGACTTTTACCGTACTTACTGTGAGGACCATTTCTCTACCCTAACTAAATTAATTGCAAGAAAATGTCATTGAAAAAAAATCAGAATTTTAAAACCTACCACAGAATTAAATGAACATAATTAAAAGAATTATTAAATTCTTTTTAAATAGCATCAAGAAACTGTTCTGCGCACACTTTCAGCACACTGGACTTCTAGACTGGACCTGGAGTGATCAAACGGCAGAAGAGTGACTTCTAAGGCATGTATTCTGTTAGCTAGACATCATCAATGTGTAGGATGCACTTTAGCCTCTTCAGAAACAGAAAGTAGTCCAAATATTGCTAATTTTAAAGACAGTAAATGATTTGGGTTCTTATTAGTAAAATTTCTTAAAACTTGCGCCTTTTAAAATATAAGTCAACTCACTAATACTTCTAAATTTAGAAGCAATGACCTACACCCGAGGCCATGGCCAGTGGTCCCTCACTAAGCAGTGACAAGCTGCAGCAGCCTCAAGGATGAAGCAGGGCAGCCACAGCAGGCACAGGCACTCTCTACAGGGTGAGCTCTAATTACACAGCAAGTACTGCTAAGGGAGACAGTACAGGAGAAGCAAGCAGGTGGAGAGTTCTTGGTTTTCATCATTTACACATTTTTGGTAAACAGCAAGAAGAGGCTGGACATGGTGGCTCATGTCTGTAAAACCACTTCGTAGGCCAATGCAGGAGGATTACTTTGAATTCACGGCCTCTGAACTACTAAGTGAGACAACAAAAAAAATGGTCAAGAAACAAAAACAAATCAAATCAAAACAAAACAAACAAACAAAACTGGGAAAAGATGAAGCAAATCTTTTTTGGGGGCAGGTGGGTTTTTTTAAAGATTTAATTAATTAATTATTATATGTGAGTATCACCAAACCCAGACACTATTGCATATGCCAACAAGATTTTGCTGACAGGACCCTGATATAGCTGTCTTTTGTGAGGCTATGCCAGTGCCTGGCAAATACAGAAATGGATACTCACAATCATCTATAGGATAGAACACAGGGCCCCCAATGAAGGAGCTAGAGAAAGTACCTAAGGAGATGAAGGGGTCTGCAACCCTATAGGAGGAACAGCAACATGAACTAAACAGTACCCCAGAGCTCATTTCTGTAGCTGCATATGTAGCAGAGGATGGCCTAGTCAGCCATCAATGGGAGGAGAGGCCCTTGGTCTTGGGAAGATTATATGCCCCAGTACAGGGGAATGCCAGGGCCAGGAAGCTGGAGTGGTGGGTTGGGGAGCAGGGTGGGGAGGGTAGAGGGGACTTTCGGAGAGGAAACTAGGAAAGGGGATAGCATTTGAAAGGTAAATAAAGAAAATATCTAATAAAAAAAGATTTATTTATTTATTTAATATATGTGAGCACACTGTAGATGTCTTCAGACACATTGAAGACTGCATAGGACCCCATTACAGATTGTTATAACCCACCATGAGGTTGCTAGGAATTGTGGTTGCTCTTCCTCTGGAAGAGCAGTCAGTATTCTTAATTGCTGAGCCATCTTTCTGAGCTCTGGGTGGCCTAGAACTCACTCTGTAACCCAGGCTGGCCCCAAATTCAGAGACCCGCCTGCCTCTACTTCCCAAGTGCTGGGATCAAAGGTGTGCAGCAGTCTTGAAGGGCCGGTTACCATAGTGAAGGAGCACTGCAGAGGCGCTGCACCCCAGCTGGGTATATCGACACACTGCAACCTTTCACTTAGTTTCAGATTCTTAGTTTTGATTCACAGCTTGCATGTTTTCCTCTCCAATAAATTACTAAGTTTCCTGAAGATTAAGAATTTTATTATTATTTCTGTTACCAGTCTAAATTTATGTCCTATAAAAGCAAGTAACTAAGGCCAAAACAAGGCTAAGTTACCTGACTTATTAAGTGATACCAAGTCTTTAAAAGTTTAAAATCTGGATCTAATCAAAACATCTAAGTTTAAGCTAATGCTTAGTTCCAGGCTGCTATCCATAATTATCAATCTTCTAAATATTTAGCTAATCCAATTTGACACCTAGAGCTTTCTAGGTTAATCAAGCTATCAGGTTCCGACTTTATGGCAGATCAAACCTTAGGAGAATGAGAAATCATGTAAATAATATAAAAATAATTTTTGAATTGTGCTATGCTTGGTAACTTTACCTGGAGTATTAAGTAGTAATGACCTTTTAAGGAACCACACACACACACACACACACACACACACACACACACACACACACACACTCACACATCTGGGATGCTGAGGGATTAGTGGAACATGCCTGTAACCTCAGCACTTGAATTGATACTTCAAGGTCAGTCTGAGTTAAGTTACAGAGCCAGCCAGGGCTAATAGTAATACTCTATTTCAAAACAAAACAACCAATCAACTAACCAATCAAACATCATAGGTTGATGATTAACACATGGAAGGTTAATCTTGAAGCACAAACATAAAGGAGGATTATTTGAACAGTGACCTAATAAAGTAACCATTTCCCCAACTGGATGGAAGGTACATGCCCTTCCAGGGTTAGCAAAGGTGGTTTCACTAAGCTAAAAGCTGGTCTTTTTTATTACTTTTATTTTTCAACCTTCATTCCTTAGAGGCATTCCTTTTTTTCCTTTGCTTTGTGAGACGGTCTCTCTAAATTGCCTTAGTTAGACCTCAAACATAATTCTGCCTCAGTCTCCCATGTAGCTAAAATTATAGGTATGCATTACTGCTGCTGGCTGAGCCAGCCTACTGTAATAATTGTTTTCTTAGGATGAAGGCACTCTTATACAGAAATACACCGGTTGTTTAAGACATGTATCCTTCTTTCAATGTGAGCCAGGTCCTATAACTGACTCATTTTAAATTTCTACAATAATTTAGATAATCATAAGCATATGTCATATATAAGAAAACAGTCTCTGAGTCAATAGGCAGCATATATGAGACAGCTTGCTCTAGGTGGTGACTATGGATCCAAGCCCAAGTTACGATGCTCTTAACAATCATACAACATTACCATATTTTTTGGTTTTGATGTTTGAATGTGTTTCATTCTGTAGCAAGGTTAACCTGTAATGTTCTATGTAGCTCAAGCTGGCGTTGAACTCACAGTAGTCCTCTTGCTGCAGTCTTCCAAGTACTCAGATTACAGGGATTGTCATTTTTAGTGGTATAGTAATCTTTTCATTATACATGTGAAATGCATATATAATATATAATTTTTTAATTGTGTCAGAAATGTAAACTAAATGTTTGAGAAACAACTGTCTATTCAACCTATATACATACGTGTGTGTGTGTGTGTGTGTGTGTGTGTGTGTGTGTGTGTGAATGGTCCAAATAGAACTTCACTCCTGTGTGAATCAGGATTTTAAAGATAAGACTGGATTTTCTGGAACAATGGGAAGAGTGGTACTAATCACAGTTTCCCATACACAGGATGCAGCACACTTTCCTCCCTGGGTACCAGAGAGTGGACAGGATCTCCCTGCTAACAAGTGAGGTATATCCTTACCTCTTTCTTTTTACCTCTTATTTTGAGACAATCTCACTAAACTGCATAGGCAGACCATGGACTTGGGATCCTGCTGCTGCAGCCTTCTAAGTAGCTGGGATTTCAAGCTTGTACCACCAGACCCAGTCATTTTAAAGACCATCAAAGGGTATCTTATCTTCTAAAATAAAATGTTTTTGTTTATGTAAAAATCTATTAAGGGAAAAAATCATACAAACATATTAACAATTCAATTCTCTATTGTTGCTACAATATTTACTATCCATCATACCTTTTTAGTTTCTTAACTGAGTCATTACATTATTAGAAAACAGAGAAAAACATAAAAGTTCCAAAAAGAGAACTACTATCACACTACTAGGGATGAGAAAAAAAGAAAAAAAGTACCATTACAATAAAAATAGGCTTAGTTGTTCACACCTTTAATCCAACCACTTGGGAGGCAGAGGCAGGCGGATCTCTGAGTTTAATGCCAGCCCAGTCTACATACCACGTTCCAGGCCAGCCTGGTCCACATATTATGTTCCAGGCCAGCCAGGACTAAATAGTTAGATCCTCATCTCAATAAACAAACTAGCAAAACCCCAATGCCATAATCTCTACAGGGCAAACTGACATCTCAATATAACCTTAATTTATAAGTAACCCACTAGTCATTCTCGGCATGCCATCTCTTGACTTGTAAACTGAGGCACAAGCTTCAGGGCAGAACTACTGAGCAAAGACACTCTCTGTTCACTTCTTCATTGCTCAGAATATGTGAAATCGTTTATGGTTTAAAAGTTCCATATGTTATATGATTGTGACAGTTCTAGATGAAACAACTTTAAAAATGGTGAGACTCTCACATGACTTCAACTCTTGTGAATTACATTTTTTATAGTCTATGCTAATTAAAAATGTACCAACCTATCACCAGGTCCTGTTCGGTATCTTGCACCGGGGATCAAGACCGGATCATCATCGCTGTCATCTGTGTCCTGGAGAGTAGAGTCCCTGGCAGATGGGTCTTCATGAGCTAAAGGTGCTATGGCTTCTGTCTGGGAGGGGAGTTCAGGATTGGCACTGGTATGCCTGGTAGCACTCTCAGTGCTGGCCTGTTCAATGGCTTCTGTCTGGGATGGGAGTTCAGGCTTGGTGCTAGCATGCCTGGTAGCACTCTCAGTGCTGGCCTGCTCACAAGTCTCCCTGTCTGTTTCAGACAAAGTGCCTTCTTCTGGAACCCCACAAGGGCTGTCAAGACTTGGGTTATTCCTTTCTCCTGAGTTAGAATCCAATGGCTCAGCTGGGAAGTTATCAAATTGTGCTGTCAGAAAACAAAGTTGTATGCAAGTCACTGTTCATCACTTTAGTTAACTTAGGAACTGATGTGTTCTAATGTGAAGTCTGATTCTAGAGCCATCATTTGGTAGTGACCTTTGCCTCTGGAGAAATTACAAAGATTACAGTGTTTAGTTTGTATATGAGCCAATTTTCCTAAAGACGGCAAGATAACTCACCTGTATCTATCTGGTTTTGAGTGAGGTTTTCTGAAAGTGTTCCTTTCTCTGATAGTTCTTCAGGAGCTCCTGGAATTAAACAAGCTTATCATGAAATCTAGCATTTTACAGAAAAATATAAATTCAACACTCCAACATTCCTTTAAATAAATGGCTCTTAATTCTATCTGGATCATAGAAACCTTTAATATTCAAATACACTCTCACCCCAGAGATGGGCAGAATGGCTTTGAGAGTAAAGGCACTTGCCAAGTGCATGCCTGGAGACCTGAGTTTGATTCCTAGAACCAAGTAAAGGTGGAAGGAGGGAGCTGCCCTCACAAAGTTGTCCTCTGACTGCCACAGGCCTCTACCCCACAACATAAGTTATAGGACAAAATCACACTCTACAAAGAACAAACAAAGGTGAACCATTGTGGAAGAACAGAGAAAAAGAGGTAGATACTCAGCACTGAGGTTTCTAATGAGGAAAAAGACAAAGTAACCTAACTTATTTCACTGTCTCCTTCCAGTGGCTGCACAGAGCTCGGAGGGACCAAGCATTCTTCCTGACCCTCAGATTTGCAATGGCTCCCATTTCCTCTGGAACTTGAGGCTGTACTGCTCCTAAAATCACAAGAAGACACATAATACCACCAAAAGTTAACACAGGATTTTGATGTAACTTTCATATTTTACAACTTAAAAACTATTAGAAAATTTAGAACATAAGTACTTGAAAAGCCACTTTAAAAAAAAATCATACTTTATCTTAAAAAGATTTTAAAATGAAAACACTTTAATTCATGATTTTGATGCTCCTACTGTTTACTATACATTTCTATGTGTCTCTTAATGAGTGTGTGTGTGTGTGTGTGTGTGTTTTCTGGGAATCAAGCACAGAAGCTATATTTTAATGTATGCTAATATGTCACACCTTCAGCCCCAGTTTCTATGGAAGTTTAAATGAATTATACTGTCTCCCTTTCTATCCATAGAAATTATTAATGGTTTTCTAGAACTTGGTTATATTCTTTTTAGACTCTAATGTTGTAGAATGGCTTAAAATCAAGTTGAATGGAAGCCTGGCCATTTCTTCAGTCTTTTTGAACTGGCCCCAGTGGAATATTAACTGTCCTTTCCTGTGCGTGTGTGTGAGTGTGTGTGTGTGTATTTATTAAGCATGACAGTTTTGTAGAAAGAGATTATATTTTCTATTTTGGTTTTAATACCCACCCGATAATGGCCAAAGTCTCATTAACATCTCTGACTATCACATAATATTAGACCCATTCAAATAAATAATTTCCATAAGAAATCATGGTACATATGTAAGGAGAAGGTTGATAAGGAAACAGGAAGATGTTTAACAATCTGAGATTAAAATCAAATTATGAGCCAGGGAGATGGCTCAGTGGGTGAGGTGCTAATTGCCAATCCTGATAACCAGAGTATGATGGCAGGAAGCCACTGGTGGGAGGAGACAGACAATTCCCCAAGGTGTCTTCTGGCTTCCACATACATGCTATGCCATGCACCCACACGAATATACATGTGCAGAAAATAGATAAATGTAAAGAGACAAATTACTAAGGACCTTTTGCCAAGATTTTATAAAATCTTGTTTTAAGGCAAATAACAAAAATCAATTTTATATAGTAATGACCTACATTGGTACATGGGAAAATATGTCAGAAGTTTTAAACTAGCCTAAAGTGTTGTCTCAGTAGGATTATTTTGACCCCCTTCCCCTTCCCCTTCTCCTTCCCCTTCTTCCCCTTCCCCTTCTTCCCCTTCTTCCCCTTCCCTATTTTTGATACTGATTTTTTTTCCTTTTGCCTGCCTGCATGCCCATGTACTATATGGAAGTCTGGTATGTGAAACAGCCAGGTGAGGGCATCTGATCCTTTGGAAACAGAGTTACAGATAGTTGTGAGCCACTATACAAGTGCTGGGAACCAAACCTAGGTCCTCTGGAAAAAGAGCAAGTGTTCTTAACTTCTGAACTATCTTTCTGGCCCCTGTAAATATCTTTTAAATCAGAAGAAACTATAAAGCAACTGTGGTCAATATAACCAAATATGATACAAACTTTTTCCTTGCTGAAACAACTATAATACAGATATAAATAAAATGCATAGGGCACAATAGTTATAATGATTAAAATATTATGGTACTAATATAGGAGTAGAATCTAGTGGAAAAGACACACTCCTCAAGTGGACACATTCAGCATATTTAATATGGCATGATAAATCACAATGAAATGAGAAGAGTGCAAAATCCATGGCACTGGGGCAAAGGAACAGTATGTATGTGGAAAGCTGATGCTGTAGCTCAGCATCACACCTGCTACAAAACAACCAGAGTTTATAATAAGCAGGTGATTGTACTATAGAACTATAGAAAACACAGAAGTTGGATGAGCAAAGGTTTCCCCTAATTTGCTGTCCAAGCAGGAGGATTATAGCACAGCCTTAAAGCACAACTACTGCAGGTGAAGAACAACCACCATACCTGGGAGACACTGTAACAAACATAACTCCTGACATCACCTTCACATTGTATGATAAGAGCTTTCATGAACCAACAAGAAAGGACAGAGACCGCAGCAGAAAATGAGCCAAATTATTAGAATAAGAGTACTGTTATAGCTAACGACTACGAAGTGCTTAGCATATACAGAGTGTGCTAAGTTTAAGCTGCCTTCTCTGTAAAATCCCTTGAAATCATCTCAACAAACCTCAGAAATGGGTTCTTTTAAGAGTGCCCATTTCCACTAAAAAGCTGGGATTTAGGAAGCTTCCTCAGGCTGTCAAGTAAGAGGCCAACCTCGCAGGGTACTCTACTGACTTATCTGTCATTAAAGACACTAAAAAGCAAGAGGTGATACTGAAATAAAGAAAAAATACACTGTTTTTAATGTTCTGCTTTAATTTCCACTATATTGAATATTTAAAAACAGGAACGGTAATCTTTGACAAACTGATGAATAATAATAAAATTTATGATCACTTAAAGTGAAATTAGCATTCAAGAAAAAAAAAGAGAGTAAAACTGTATCTTAGAACTGTTCTGAAGGCACTCTTCCCCAGAGGGCAGCTTGTATATAAAGATGAAAGCAGAAGAGGTCAGGCATAAGTGATAGATACGAGAACCTATGTTAAATTATATATTGCAGACCAGGGCCACAGATGTCATGACTTTAAAATGTTGTGGTAAACACTTGGGTCACTAAGGAATCCTGTTGGCTGACTCCTGTAACACAGTACCTAGATTCTGGTTATCTTTACAAGCTCCACTGCTCCTGCTCTGGCACAGTACACTGCCTCTGCTTATTCTGCTTCTGGCCACAGTCTTTTAATTGGTCCACTCTGAACACAGGAATAAAAGCATCCTTTCTGTTTCAACACCATCTTCGTTTTCTCAGCTGACCTTATCTGTTACTCACCTGTCTCTCCTCTGCCCATTCCATTTCACATACATGATCTTCCTAAAAGATCCCTGAACATATAGAACTGCTTTGCTCAAACACATGGGATATCACTGTGCCTAAAATCTTCTTCCCTACATATGTGCCATCTTTTCATTGGTGACTAACCTTCCTTAGGAATCAGGAGATTGTCCTTACCTGCTCTCTTTGCTTCTGTAGTACTCAGTGCCTTCCAACATGCTACATTGTATACTTATTTCCTGTAATTACTGCCCAGTTCCTCCACCTAAGAAAATGTAAGCTCCAGAAGAGCACAGATTTCTTTTGTTTTTTAACTATTTTTTTAACTTATGAATCTCCAATGTCTAGATTAGTACTTGGGACATAGGTCTCCAATAATATGTGAAGTCCTATTTAATCAGACTTTACTGTAAAATATATTTATACATAAACCAGTGAACTGAATAATGTAACATATGATCACATATTAATCAAGCATATAACATAATTATATATTAATAAATATAGTAACATGTGATGTATAATTTGTACATAATATACTTTATATTATAAAATGGTATATTACTTAGTTATATAAATTTAATATATTAATATTATTTAATATATTTATGATAGAGAATTAAAATGACTATAAATAATTGATATAATTGTTATATAAAGCTTTATATAATTATGCCAGCACATAATTACATATTGCCATATTGTCAACAAACATTCATAAACTACTAATTAAGGCTGAATAAAAATATTTAGATAATGCTCAATCAAAAGGCTTCGAGTTAGTGGGAAAGATAATGTTTACATAAATTTATTTCTTAAATTTGTATGAACAAAATCACTAATGTCATTGAAGGCAACCAGTATAGCATTAAGTGATTATTAAAGTCTAACCATTCTATTAATTAACAAGTAAAGTTATTTAAAAAAATAGTCAAAAACAAATACATTGAGCAGAGAGTACAATGTTCATACACTAAGAGAAATGTGGAAAGAGAAAACAACAGCTGGCAATCATTTTTGATCTAAACAGTTCATCTCTGGAGATGTATCTCACAGATACTGAAGAAAAAAAGAAACGTTTTAAAAAGAAAGACTTTCATTGGGTTTTAACCTCAATGGGTTAAAAATGGCAAATTAACTTTCCAATTAAAAGGGAATGAATAAGTAATCTACAGCATCCCTACTGGACAGATTAGTAAAATAACAATTAGTACAAGAAGCAAAAGGAAAATGAAGTTTAGTTGCAGTTAATAATGCTTACTGTAGAGTTAAGCTTAACAAATACAGAAGGGACCATGTTCAGTATAATTTAAATTATGTTCTAAAATGTACAACAAAAATCAGGAGCATATGTTTATATACACAAACACAGAGAACAAATACTAAAATATTTTAAATTAGTGCTCTCTATATGTGATTATATTATTGTTTGTATTTTCTTTTTTTTTTTTTTTTAAAGATTTATTTTATTTATTATATGTAAGTAGCTGTCTTCAGACACTCCAGAAGAGGGCGCCAGATCTCGTTACGGATGGTTGTGAGCCACCATGTGGATGCTGGGATTTGAACTTATCACCTTCAGAAGAGCAGTCGGGTGCTCTTACCCGCTGAGCCATCTCACCAGCCCATTGTTTGTATTTTCTATTAGAACAAACATCCCAGGACGACAAACACAATTTGCTAAATTTTTAGAAATGTAAATGCTCAGGTCTGAGTCACCTAATCCGCAGATGGGATTTACCGATCTGTGAATTTTACGAATTTTACTTGTCTGTGCATGCAAGTGTGTGTGTAACATGCACACGTGCCCCATGAAGATGTTAGGTGTCTTCCTCTTTTGCTTTCCACCTATTAGCCTTAGAGTCTCTCACTGAACAGGAAGCTCATTGGTGAGCTCAAGGGATGTGCCAGTCTCTCTGCCTCCCAATGCTAGGGTTACAGGCATGCACGGGTACGTGCAGCAATGCTCAGCCTTTTACATGACTGCTAGGGATTCCAACTCGGGTCCTCATGATTGATAGCAAGGGCTCTCTCTCATCCACTGAGAATGATCATGCAGATACCTCATCTGTTTAGCTACAAGTTCTTCAAGGAATTTAAGACATACTACAGGTTCAAAACTAATACAGTAAATAGCAAAAAAAAAAAAAAGACATAAAATGAAGTACAGAAAAAGCATATTAAAAATAATTGTATAAAACAGCTAAGAACATCTTTACAAAAGTGTTAACTTACCATTCATCTGTAAAGTTGAGCTTTATTGTGCTTGTAGTCGTCCCTTCTGTGCTGTAGTGCAAACTTAAAACTGGTTCACCTGTCCCTGGTTTAGGGCTCAGCCTCTCATTATTGTTATCTGAAAATTGTGTTTAAAACATTTGAAAAAGTTTTTGAAACCAGTAAAATATATGACATTTCCTAAAACTTAAAAGAACTTCAGGTAGGTTGCTGTCATAACTTTTGCTCATGTTAGGGTTCTCACTTCAAGTTCAAAGCAACATTATCAATCCTAGCTGTGTTTGGATGACCCCCTCAGATTTAGGAAACCATACCCTTTCGATAAGGAATCAAAAGCTGCTATAGTACATGCAGTGACACATTATAAACTGGTGCCTTATGTGGTAGAATACCCACGGTCTATTCCTTATGTAGTAGAGAATACCCATGGTCTATTTCTTATGTGGTAGAATACCGACGGTCTATTTCTTGTTGCTTGAGCATCAGAAAGGATTAGCAGTGGCTAAAATATAAGATGAAAAGGCTCCCAACCAGCTGTTCTGACTGCTGCAGTTAGATGCTACTGAGTTCTGTGTTCTCACAGGATACGACCACAAGGAAGTAGTATACTGTACTTTGTTTGTTTGTTTGTTTGTTTCTAAAAATTGTTTCAATGCTTTAGTATATTTCAGTTTTTATTCTTTTTTTTTTTTTAATGTAAGTACACTGTAGCTGTCTTCAGGCACTCCAGAAGAGGGAGCCAGATCTTGTTACGGATGGTTGTGAGCCACCATGTGGTTGCTGGGATTTGAACTTATCACCTTCGGAAGAGCAGTCGGGTGCTCCTACCCGCTGAGCCATCTCACCAGCCCCCTCAGTTTTTATTCTTAACTAATCTTGTAAAGAAGTTATTTCTTAATAATGGACAGTAATTTCACCTTAAAATTTTATAGGATATATATATATATATATATATATATATATATATATATATATATATATATATATATATATATATATATATATTGTCTTTTCTAAAATGCAAATAAAGGTGGGCATGGTGCTCACACCTGTAATCCCAGCACTTAGGGGGCTAAGACAGGAGGACTCCCAAGATGTCAAGGCCTGTCTGTGGTTGACAGTAAACACCAGGCCAGCTGGGATACAGAGTGAGACCTTGTCTCATAAAGGAAAAACTTCATCATTTGGCTGGGCATGGCTGCACACATCTGTAAACCCTGCATTCAAGAGGCAAAGACAAGTGGATTGCTCCAAATTTGACTACAATCTCATAGACATAGTGAGTTCTAAGACAGCCAAGGAAACTTAGCTTAGTAAGGCCCTGTATCTAAATTAATCCCTTAATTAGACAAAATGGCAAATAATGTCAAAGAAATTGTAGAGACTATTCAAAGCTCTCTCCCCCAAATAGCAAAAAGATATTCAAGGACAAAATGAAGTAGAACTTTAAAACTTCCTATTTGGACGGTCATTAACATCTTGTGGAAACATGAGAATACACAGAGAATAGAAATGGACACAAAGCCAAGTATCAGACTCTTTGGCTAGCTGTCTCCAGAGAGAAAACTCGTCTGTGCGCGCTCTCTCTCTCTCTGGGATCCATTGCAAGACGAATATAACAATGAGCTACTTTTCTGAAAATAACAAATCACAACTTTAAAAATCCAGGTTACTCAGGCATTTTCTGATTTTACAACAGTGTCAAGAGAGGGTCATTGGTCAACACAGAGTTTCCCCTTATTCTTTAGTTATGCCACAGATTTTCATCCCACTGATGACAGAGCCATTATTGCGTTAAGGTTGCTGTACCTGGGCTATGGCTAATGCCTGGGATGATCAAAGGCACAGGCAGAGCTAGAGCTTGTCTTTTACAGAATATCTTATAAAATATTTTGCTACTTATTTTCCCACTAAGGTAAAGAAGGAATGGAGGGTGTGGTGGCACACATCTTTAAGCCTGGACCTGGGAGGCAGAGGTAGGTAGATCTGAGTTCAAGGTCAGCCTGGTCTAGATTATAAGTTCCAGGCCAGCCAAGGCTACATAGTGAGACCCTTTCCTGAGGGGAAGAAAAAGGAAGGCCATTTAAGAGACAGTATTGGAGGACCTGAGTTCAACTATCAGAACCTATGTTAGATTGCACATAACTTCCTAAAACTTTAGTTCCAGGAAAGTCATCACCACTCTTTTAACCTCCCAACCTCACCCCTGTCCAAACAAAACAAAACCAGAACCACAAACCCCAAACAAAACCAAAAAACCTTGTTTTCGAAAAAAATAAAGACAATTACATAAATTCCTATGCTACAGAAATACAGTAAAGCAAAGCAAGGGAAGGGGAGAGTAGTGCTGAAACATTTCATGAACATCTGGACAACACCCAGCCAACCCTCCCCAGCAAGAAGTCTCCAGGCAACAAAGAGCCATGGCTTTGTTCCTAGAATCATCTACTACAAAATTATTCAAACGCAGTCATAAAATGAAGCAATCTTCATATAATCATAAAATGAGTACAGCCGATTAATATTGTTCCTTTTAACTCTAAATGAACTTATCAACCTTGGCTTCAACTGGCCAACCACTATACAAATGGAATGGACTCTTTCATTGGGTCCTTAACCTTCAGACTCTCAAGTTTAGAACTTATTTCTAACTTTCCTCTTCCTACTCTTTTAGCATAATGCATGATTATACACAATTTATTAAGATGGGTTCTCTTTAAATTAGAACAGCAAGCACATTCTATTTTTATTTATTTATTTAGTTTTTGTTTTTTTGAGACAGGGTTTCTCTGTGTAGCCCTGGCTGTCCTGGAACTCACTCTGTAGACCAGGCTGGCCTTGAACTCAGAAATCTACCTGCCTCTGCCTCCCAAGTGCTGGTATTAAAGGCGTGCGCCAACACGCCCGGCTTCTTTTTCTCTTCTCTTCTCTTCTCTTCTCTTCTCTTCTCTTCTCTTCTCTTCTCTTCTCTTCTCTTCTCTTCTCTTCTCTTCCTTTCTCTCTCTCTCTCTCTCTCTCTCTCTCTCTCTTTCTTTCTTTCTTTCTTTCGAGCAAGCATATTCTAAAATTATTTCAAAGCCATACTCAGTATACAATATATAGATTTTTCTTTAATACTTATCACGCTTGTATGTTTTGTCTTCACTGTCAGATGAGGCAGAACACATTAGTCATTTCATTCCAAATAACCAACCAGTAAATAGTAAATCTAACAAACACATGGAATTCAGAGTGAAGTCTCGTTTCACTATCTTTTACCCTCTAGAATTTAAAATATAATGCTTATAGATGTGTTCTGGGATGGTAAATACTGAACTAATATTTCTCATTAATATACAGGCTTTAAATATTTGCTTTGCTATTTACTAAAAATTTAAAAATTCATTATATAATTAATGACTACTTAGAATACTATTTGAGACAGACATGGTAGTGGCAGTAAGCCCAGCTACTTAAGAGGTGGAGGCAGAATGACAGCCAGCCTGAGGCCAGGCTAGTCACTTCAATTCTGTTATTAAAAAATACAGAAAGAGAGCTGGGTGGTGGTGGTGGCACATGCCTTTAATCCCAGCACTTGGGAGGCAGAGGCAGGCGGATTTCTGAGTTCAAGGCCAGCCTGCTCTACAGAGTGAGTTCCAGGACAGCCAGGGATACACAGAGAAACCCTGTCTTGAAAAACAAAATACAAACAACAACAACAACAACAAATTCAATTTGTTATACTATACAAGTATGAGACTTAAATATTTAATTCATGACAAATCCAATTTTTTCCACTTCCTACTCTACCCCAGAAGATTCAGTCAAATCAGTTTTCCTATGTTGTGACTACCTACTAAGTCTCCTATACAGATCAGTGTTTTAACACCACAGGAAACCTATTTACATAAAATAGCATACTTTTTTTTAGCTTTTACTTAACAATTATCACTGTAATAAGTATAAAACAATTTGCTCAATCATGACAAAGACTTAAACTTATATAAAACTATTTTCTTATGCCCTCCCCCAAATTAACTCTTTAAAAACTAAAATAAGGGGGCATGGTGGAGTACATGTGTGATCCCAGCACTGGTGATGCAGAGGCACGCGGATTCCGGATTTCAAGCCTGGTCAAATTTATATTTATACACACACACACACACACACACACACACACACACACACACACAAACAAACACAAAAGAATTCCCCCCCCCCACACACACAACACACACAAGAATTTTCCCTACACACACACACACACACACACACACACAAGAATTTTCCCTTTAGGATAATAAGCATTAGAAATTAGATACAAAAGTAAAAAGGACAACTGAAGTTCTCATTAAAATGTATTATCTTTCTAGGCATGCAACTCATGCCTGTTGTCTCAGGTGCTCAGAAATACTTGAACTTAGTTTAGGACCACAATGGAGAACATTCTGAATCCTCAACTCTTAAGAAAAGATATATTATTCAAAGGGGATCTTGGTGGTGCAAACCTTTAATCCCAGCATTGGAGAGGTGTAGGCAAGTGGTCCTAAGTGAGTTCAAGAACAACCTGATCTATATAGCAAGATTTAGATCAGTTAGGGTTACACAGTGAGAGGGATCTATCTCAAATAAAAGTATATATATGATTAGATATTATATATGTATAAGCATACATATGTACATTATATTTATATGTACATATTTATAATATACACATATATTTTTGTTGTATATACAGGTCACTGTAGCTACATAATATATAATAGATGTATATAACATATATTTTGATGTTTAACATGGATGTTAAACATCCATATAAATTTTGTGAATGTGTCCTTGTATATACTAAGCAAGAGCTATATCCTCTATCCTTAATTATGACTTTTTATAAATTTTTCATTTTTTTGAGATTGTAATTATATTATACCTCCTTTCCTTTTTTCTACATTATATTAATGAGGCTATAATATATGTAAATGCATATTAAAATTATATACCATATATAATTTTTCCTAGGTAGCCTCATAGACACCATTGGGCTTTGGCCATACTTAGCAAAGGAGAGCAAGGGAGAGGCGTGTTTGCCCACAACTTTAAATTTTGTGAATATGAGAAAGTATTTTACTCAAATAACAATGTCTGTTTTTCATTTTTCCCTATCATTTTATTTAGAAAGCATATTGATGGGCTGATGAGATGGCTCAGTGGTTAAGAACACTGGCTGCTCTTTCTGAGTTCAATTCCCAGCAATCAAGTGGTGGCTCACAAACATCTATAAAGGGATTTGATACTCTCTTTTGGCATGTAGATATACATGTAGACAAGAGTACTCCTACATGAATAAATATTTTTTTAAAAAGCATAAAACAAGTGAGACAAAGTCAGGGGTGTAGATATGCTCTTGTAGTCCCAGCCATCTTGGAGGCTAAAATGGGACTGAGCACAAGACTTCAGCCTGGGCAACAAAGCCAGACCTCTGACTACACATCTGCTTTCCTTTTCATACTTTTTTTTTTTTTTTTTGAGACAGTGTTTCTCTGTAGCCCTGGCTGTCCTAGAACTCACTTTGTAGACCAGACTGGCCTCAAACTCAGAAATCCGCCTGCCTCTGCCTCCCAAGTGCTGGGATTAAAGGTGTGTGCCACCACACCCAGCCTCCTTCTCATACTTATGAAGAGATACTATTCTTTTAAAATGTGTATTTATCATCACTTAGGTGACCAAGTGCTTTCTATATCTTTTAACTTCCCCATGGTGGTTCTGAGATATTTTTTTTGGTGGGGATAATTACCAAAGACAAAAAGGTTACTAATAATATTTTCCAGTTTCAATGAGTTTATCTTACTGATGAAATTTTAAAAATAATTATATACATTTATATCACTAGCTGTCTATGTAGCTGATAGGAAGGTGTTTGTATCATGAATACAGAGCCCTCATGTGGGTTAATATCTCCTTGAAGAAGTGAACAAGTTCTTCCTCAGAGGATTGTATACATTACTGGTAGGCTAAGCTGTTACTAAGCAAATAGTTTTCTTAGCTTTCCTGGCTGTCCCAGCTGACATCTGTCTTCAATATGCTTCTGCTTTTCTTCCCCCTCTTTTTTGGCAATGCACAGAAGAGCATATGACCATGTGAATCAAAACTTCTTTCCTCATAACTTACCTTAGTCTCCCCTACCTCTCTATTTCTCTCCCTCCCTCCCCTTAGATATATTTTAAGGACAAGGTTTCACAATGCAGACCTGGCTGGCCTGGAACTCACAAGAGCTCTACCAGTCTGTGCTTCCCAAGTCCTGGCATTAAAGACACAAGCCACCATATCCAGCCCGTAAGTACTCCTTAATAGCAAGAGCAAACATTCTAAGGTACCTCAAAGGCAACATGTGAAGGATGTCTACACAGACCCTTTCCCCTACAGCTGTTTTTCCTGAAAGCTCTTTCTTATGGTTTACTATCCGTACACATCATTTTCTCAATCTCTGGCTAGCAAGTTTCAAAGTACGACTTGGTATTATCCCTGCTGTTGTCATAATTATCATATTGTCAATCTATCCCAAGCCAGAATTCTATTCATTATACTCACAAAGACTGTTAAGCTTTACTTATCTCCCACTCCTACTGCCTTAGATTGGATTTTTCACTGTCTCTTACCTGGATTATTACAATAATTTTTTATATGCTCTGACTCTCTTATCCTCCATTCATTCTTATATATTACCCAAATGAACTTTTCAGGATGTAAACCTGGTTGTTAGGCTGAATTTTCTAAACTGAAATAATTTCTATAGCACTGATCATTTAATGAATTAATCTGCTTATTTATTCAACAAACACTGGGCATGATGGCACACCTTTAATCCCGGCACATGAAGCAAAGGCATGTGACTTGATCTCTGAAAGTTCTAGGACAGTCTGGTCTACATAAAGATTTCCAGGCTAGCCAAGACTACATAGTGAGACCCTATATAAAGAACAACAACAACAAAAACCAACCACAAGCCTCCTTCCCCCCAAACACCTCAACAAAATATTGGTATATTTTGATATAAAATGATACCAATATGGAGTTGATAAAATTCTATACACTGCATATATGTGTGTATATGTATATATGTGTGTATTTCTGAGAGAAAAAGGAGCTGAGTGTCAGCACATTGCAGGCAACTTGGCAATGACCAAAAATTTGGTTAAGAAGATAAAGACCAGCTCATGTTTGGCTTTTAAGACATGGCATGGATACACACATACACACACACACACACACACTCTCTCTCTCTCTCTCTCTCTCTCTCTCTCTCGCACTCTTCAAAGGTTCACTCTGTGTGCTAGTAGAGAATACACAGTGGCATGAAGAGCCAAAAGAAAGTTATTACATTAGACCAAAAGAGAGAGACTAGTGACAAGCAGGCTGTCCTAACTTTTTTTTTTTTTAAGATTTATTTATTTGGCTGGGCGTGGTGGCGCATGCCTTTAATCCCAGCACTCAGGAGGCAGAGGCAGGCGGATTTCTGAGTTCGAGGCCAGCCTGGTCTACAAAGTGAGTTCCAGGACAGCCAGGGCTAGACAGAGAAACCCTGTCTCGAAAAACCAAAAAACAAAAAACAAAAAAAAAAAAAAAAGAAAAAAGAAAAAGAAAAAGCATCCACACATAAATTTTAAAAAATTATTTATTTATTTATTTATTATGTATACAGCTCTCTCCCTACATGTGTACCTGGATACCAGAAGAGGGCACCAGATCTCATTATAGATGGTCATGTGATTGCTGGGACTTAAACTCATGCCCTCTGGAAGAGCCACCTATGTTCTCATGAGCCATCCATCTGTAGTCAGTTAACACATACTGCCATAGGTAAACTCATGTACTTAGGTTATATCCCATCATTAGGACATTTCTGTTCATGGGCTTTATCACAAAACTACAACAGCTGTTTACAATGTAGTTTCTGCCAAACACATTTGATATTTAACCTTATAAAAACATGTCTGGTAATACAACTATATGGTAAATCACATTACATGGGCCCAAAACAAAGATCCTTCTAATTTCTAACTCTAAGCTAGCCAACCTCACTAAATGGCATCCCCCTTTATCCAGACACTGAGGCTAAAACTGTGTAGGTGGAACTTGAGTCTTCTCTTTTTATATCTCAGAACAATATATAAATGTAGTGCCAACTAAATTAGGTATAATATTTAATGTAAATCTATAGAAATTCTTCTTTATGGTTAATTAAACATGAATCTGGCTATAGTGTTATATAATATGATGCTATAATTGTATCCGATTTTATTACTGTGTAATACGCTTAATTTTGTAGATCTCACATTTAGTTAGTTTTTCTTTTCGTACCTCCTGCCTCATTTTTCTCATTGTATTTTGCCTTTTTTTTGACACAGATTTTCAATCTTACTCATGGTGATCTTTCTGCATATGTTTCCTGAATGCTGGAATTAAAGACAAGAACTATTACACCTAGCTTTATTTTTTAAGAATAGGAAAAAAAGCCGGGTGTGGTGGCGCACACCTTTAATCCCAGCACTTGGGAGGCAGAGGAAGGTGGATTTCTGAGTTCGAGGCCAGCCTGGTCTACAAAGTGAGTTCCAGGACAGCCAGGGCTATACAGAGAAACCCTGTCTCAAAAAACCAAAAAAAAAAAAAAAAACAGAACAAACAAAATCCAAACCTAACAATGCACGTCATCAAAGGGTTTTTCAAATAAATAATTTAAGACTGAAGGTACACAAGTTTCTAAAATGTTTTAAATTTAGTTTTTGAACATTTCTCTAAGAAGATTACAATCAGATTCTACAGCAAAACTGATTCCCTTTCTCAATGAACTGATGAGTCCTATATTTGCCACCTTGCAGCCTGTCAAGTCTATGGATTTCAAGCTTATTCATAATCTTAAAAAAGAAATTTGTGAAATTTATTAGCTACCCATTTGCCCTTTTCAATTGAGATAAATGAAATCAAGCTGGTGAGTTGGGTCAGCAGTAAAGGTGCTTGCAGCCAAGCCTGACCTGAGTTCAATCCCTGGAACCCATATAATCGAAGGAAAGAACTGACACCTGGTAACTTTCCTCTGATCACTAAGACTGCACCATGGCATGGCCCTGATACACACACATACCACACATACATACATACATACATACATACATACATACAAACATATATACATACATAAACAAATAAATAAGTAAATTCAAGTTATTCCTTGTTGCTTAATATCGGTAACATCGTTATATCACAGAGTGCTTAGAACCCTTTAGAGAATTCTGAGTTGAGGTCATAAGAAACTTGCCTTAATTCTGAAGCAAGCACTATAGCTTCTCAGTTTCCCCTGCACTATTCTTTCCATGCACCTCTTTGTCAGAATGTTCTCCTTTCCCAATTCTCTCTGCACTGTATCAGATCTGCTAGTAATAAAGTTTGGCTGATAAACCTCTTGAGTGCATATTGTTCTCAAGCCTGTGAATCTGAGTCTATACCTTTGCTAACTTCAAAAAAGTACCAGTGGAAGTGAAAGAGCATTGCCCTGCTGAGTGTCCAGCTTCCCATCTATCTCTGGGTTTATGAGCATAGAGCTTAAAATTGGGATGGCAGCATTCTAGTAATCCCAGGACACAGGAGGAAGGCTAAGCAAAATCACTGGTAGTTCAAGGCCAACTTGGGCTACAGAGAAGACCTTGTCTCCACCATCAGTTAAGTATGACACAAAACTAAGTGTCATTACCATAAAAACCTAGAAAGGTGTAATATTACTATATTAAAATAACTTCTAAATGAGCAATGGGGCAATATGCTAACCTTAAATAGTTCTAAATGATTTTATGATATATACTATAATAAAAACTATATTATATTCATTACCAACTGTTAAAGGACAGACTTCAAAGTTGTTATAAAACACCAAAGGCAGAAATGACCTCACACAGAACATAATCTGTTTAGGCCAAAAGAGCCCTTTGTGCACAAAACCACACAGGATAATTTAGTCTATAAAATAGTGACTGAATACCATAATCAAAATGATACGCTAAGCAAAAGCAAGGAAGAACTTTGTCTAAGCATTGCAATAAAACTATGGTGGATGGGCATAGCGCATCTCCTGTTGCACGCACCCTGTTGCTCATCAAGTGACATGGATCCGAGCTGTTTGTTAACCACAGAAGAAGGAGAATCTGAAACAAAAATGAGATTTCAACTTAAAAGTAAGCAGCAGAAAACTGCACAGCAATGTCATGATAATCTCTAAGCTTAAGAAACAAATGGATAAGGGTGGGGAGAGAAGTAAGCACTGTGGTGTGTGTCCAAGCAGTGAGGAAGCAGAACCATGTGCTTAAGGCGTTATTCCAGGCAAGCATTAGCAAGCTTGAGGATGAGTTGAGAAAACCATTATTGTACTTCCATGCACATACCTTTAATATAATTCATCTAGCACAGATCAAGTGCCAGAGAGATAATTATAAATAGGGTATTTTCTCTAAACAGAAGATATACTGCCCTTCTAAAAACAAAACAAAACAAACAAACAAAAAAACAAAACCCTCCCTCACCAGCTCTTAGAACAGCTTTCATCCTGCTTTGGGAGACTGAAGGCATGAAATGAGATGCTCACTAGACTTTGTGAGATGCTGTTTGCTATACCATGAACTGAATAAGGAGTCAGGATGTTTAATAACAGAAAGTGGTTTATAGGGGAAATGAATTAAATACCTTTAAGGAAACATGTAACTTTAAGAACTCTATGGTATATTGTGCATAATGAAACTATACTCTGAAAGCTTAGGCTTCTTTATAGAGGAACCTGGTAGAAAAAGAAAAGCAAGAAGAACGCTTAATGGTCTGTGCTTTCTTTTTCTTACTTTGGCTTCAAATAGTACAACTTTATTTTGACCTTTTGGACACACTGAGTCTCTATTTTAGAATTCATTTCATTATTGGGTTCTAGTTTTTAGAAAACACTGGTATACATCAGCGTACTGAAATGGAAAGACTGTTTGGTGTTAGCAAGTCTTAATTCTTATAATCAGCAACATTTTTAGGCAGATTTTCTTTCTCCCTTATAAACACAGGAATGCAGTACTTTAACACATCTCTTGACAGCTGACATGACACAAGTGGAAAATTTCACAGCTAACATCCTGTGATAGAATGCAGTCAGATGTTTGCATCAATGTACAGAAAGCACAAAGTCATCATCTGCTGCTTAGTCGTGAATACTTCCCACCTCCACACACCTTATTAGTTATAAGACAACATTCCCTGAAACCTGCTACTTCTGGTCCCAAGCATTCTTTGACAAAGGATACCCAACAGAGAGAAGCCCCAGCGCCCCAACAGAGCTACAGCAAAGAGGGAAAGTATGGGTACCAAACACAGCTTCATATCACATGTAAACATGATTCCTAATTTCCAAGATTGTTTCCCTAGTTCTTAGTGACTGCTGTTAATAAGGCATGCCTGGCTGAGCACTGGCTATGTTAATAATAACCTTTCATTTTCCCCAAACAGGTATTAAAGATCATCTTTAGCTGAACAGCTAAGGAAATACATCCTACTTTCGTTCTAAATTTACACCATTCGATTGCTTCCATTTGTAGTCTGAAGCCTGCTACCAGCACCATGTCTATTGACCTCAAGTCTTCCATCTTCTACTGTCATACAGTTTGCTCAGAGAATTTGACAAACCATGACATTAAAGTCTGAAGCTTTTATCATCTTTACCAATCATCTCTTCACCAGAATATGTAGTTAAAAGTCTACTGTGCAGGAAGGCAAGTGGGAATGGTAGTGTTTATTGGTTCCTTAGTCTACCATATCTTTCTTTTCAAAATGATTTCTCATGTATTCATTTTAGATCTGACATTGCCACCTGCATTATTTTGAAAAACAGTCAATTTACTCTTTAGAAGTAAAGTTACATTTTTCAAAGCAAAGGAAAGTCAATTCATTAAACACTGGAAAAATACCCTTCAGAGTCTTTTACAAATTATAGTTCATCCCTCTGGATTTGTTACACATTTCCCCATGTTCTCCTTTAATAATTAAAGGCTCCAAGACAACTCTAAAGCCACTAAGAAATGCACTTCACAAATAATTTGTTTTTCTATACATTATGAAATGCATACATCTTCTAGAAGTAAAATGTATCTTTTTCTTTCAATAAAACTTAGAAAGTATCCCTAAAAACTAAACATCTTTAATGCTCATTGTCACGAAACTATACTTTAGTCTTACAACATTTAAAATAATAAGTAATAAAGCTTACATTAAACTAACAACAAAACCCCATTTTAAAACATCTCCATTGTGCTGTTTTAGTTTGTCACAATTATGTGTTTCTAAGAATTACTTGTGATTTGGACTACTGTGTGTGGAAATGCACATGCTACAGCAAGCTCATACATGTGTTAGAAGACAACTTGTGGGAGTCAGCTCTCTCCACAATGTGGGTCCTGAAGACTGAACTCTAGCTGTCAACTTGCTACTTGTTTTTTGTTTCATATCTATATCTACAAAAAAGTATGCAGTATTTTTTTTTTGAGGACTAATGAGATAACCCTTGTAAGCTACTCAACATATGGGAAAGAATCAGTTAATTCAACTACTACCTCCCCGCCTTTCAGGGCTATGCTACTCACTGAAAAAGAATGATACAAATTTTCTTCAAACTACGAGGTATATATTCATTTAATTATACTTTAAAACCCTAAGATTCACAACTGTTTTCCTCAGACCTCTAAACACTTAAGGTAATTAACAAAGGCTTGCAGAATTAGGTCAGAATCTTGTCTGATTTATTAATTATGTACAAAAGCTAAAACATGATCCAGTGTGTCTATCTCAGATTGAGCACCGCAGGGAAGCTAATAGTGTAACAGAGCTTGCTTGCACAGGATAGATTAAATGCTGATTTTTTCCAATATGGCTCAGTTTTGAAAAGCCCTTTTTCAAAAATAATCATCAATGTTTTACACCCTTTTGGGGTATAAAAGTTATTTTTTTTTTCCAATTGGCAAAACCGTGCCATAAGTGAAAAAACAGTTCCTACCTGACCCTCTCTAGGCTGGCTCCATGCTCCAGTGGGCTCTGTGGTGGTTGGGCAAATACCAGTAGATTCCACAGGGTGTTGTCACTCTGAGCAGGAGCCAGCAACCCATGCATGACTTCAGGGGACCTGAAATGGAAAGAGAGACCTAGGCTTTTAAATCAGCCGTTTACTGAATGCCTTTGCTGCAGCTACTTGAGGCATTCATTTGATAAATGCACCAGTAGCTCATTCTGAATCCTCAATGCTGTCTACCTTAAATGGTCTTGATATGAAGACATTCTGAAGAGATAAGATATACTATAAATCAGATGGCATTCTCTCACAAGTATTAAGAACTATATATTTACCTATCCCATCTCTATGCATCTCCATTAACCAGGGTAGGCTACACTACCTAAATATATAAGTAAGATGGTACTCTCTCACAAGTATTAAAAACTATATGTACACATTGTCTATCTTATCTGTATGTCATCTGTTACATGGGGTAGGCTATACTACCTAAATAAACTGGAAACTTGGAAAGTAACAGGCAATAGCCAAATGAATTGCCCAAGCTCATATGGTAAGGGACAAGATTTCAACTAGTCTCAGACCCAGATAATGATGAGATAAAGAAGGAAAAAAAAAAGCTTTTTAGGATTAAAAAAAAAAAAAGTGCCTTTAAACCCGACTGAGTTTGATTTATAAGACCCAAACCAGTAGAAATAATTCCTTGCAAGTTCTAAGCCACAAGTTCCTCTGAGCTACTACATGTGCTGTAGTCTACCTCAAGACCCCGGATCTAATCAAGCTGGCTAGTGCTAGCACAGCCTTATCATCTCAGCACTCAGAAGAATAAGGGTTGGACAGCAAACTCAAGGCCAGCCTGAGCTAGGCAGCAAGAACAGATCTCAAACAAACCCCAAATAAGAAAACCAAATAGCCTGCCTCTAATTCTAGCTAGCACTCAGGGATGAGAAGAGAGACTACAAGTTTGGGAGCATCTGAGGGTGCATAATGGGATCCTGTCTCAAAATACTGCTAACAACAAAACCACTCATTTATTATAAGTTATGTTGTATTTCCTAAAAGAAAATGAGGTATATTATAATCCTAAATGACTTGTGGTATATTTTTTAACTTCTAGAAGAAAAATGTACTCCAAAAAAACCTAAAATGGGAGGCTGGAGAGAGAGCTCAGTGGCTAAGAGAACTTGCTGCTTTTGCTGGGGGATGAGGTTAGGTTCCTATCACCCATGTTGGGTGGCTCACAGCCACCTCAAACTCCAGTTCCAAGGGCAATCTAACACCTCAGTCCTGACAAGGTCCTGCACACATGTGAACATACATGCACACATATATACATAATTAAAAATAATAAAAATAAATGTTGAGAAAAACCCTTCTTTTAGAGTAGGTTGGTGCATATTTTATTCAGAGTTGAGAACCTATGGGCTAGCATGAAAAGCGAGCTAAATCACAACAGTTTCACTGTTACGTTTGAATGGTTGTTTTCCACCTGTGACCCTGATAATCAAACAGCTTCTGCTAGATACTGCTAGATCCCATACCCACTTGCAAAATCTAAATCAGAATTTCTGTGTAAAACTCATGAAAGATTTGAAGCTGAGTCATCCTGACCTCGATTACAGGGAAACCATGACTTACATCTAACAACTCTTGTTTTCTTGTGGCGCTGGAGGAGCAAATCCAGGGCCTTCAGCATGCTAAGTAACTGTTCTACCACTAAGCCTTGTCTCAAGCCCTAATTATTTTCTATGACTTATTTTAAACAATAATTGAAAAGCAAAGTTGACATTATTTGGTGTTTCAGTATAATGTAAGATATACTGCTGGGTGTGGTGGCACATACCTTAAACCTAGCACTTGGGAGGCAGAGGTGGGCTGATCTCTGAGCTTGAAGCCATCCTGGTCTACGTAGTTAATTCCAGGACAGCCAGGGCTAAACAGAGAAACCCTGACTCNAGAGAAGAGAAGAGAAGAGAAGAGAAGAGAAGAGAAGAGAAGAGAAGAGAAGAGAAGAGAAGAGAAGAGAAGAGAAGTCATTATTGGTGAATATGGTCTTGTTCCTTCCCATCTAATCCGATTAAAATTGATCATAGATTATTATTTCTGCAAAGTGACTTGCTTTCAACTTTCATATATAGAAACTAGATATTGTTGACTCATTCTACACTTAGCCTTTCACAGACTTCTCCTGGGTCCCATGTTTTGAAAAGAAAATAAAACATTTGTCAGACAATGAAATAATTCAGAAACTCTACACTTTTTCAACTTCTTGATTCTAATCCATGTATCTTTTGAACATCTTATATATAAGAAAGTTAAGTGGTAAGACAATGGAAGTGCCTTTCGTTGGTAGGATAGCTTATTTTAGATGTTCTTTATTACCACTGTATCTGTGCATGTAATATCTGGGTAAGTATGGGCACACAGAAGGTCAGAGAATAACTTTCAGGAGTCAGCTCTCTTCTTCCCACAGTGGGCTCCAGGAATTGAACTCAAGTTATCAGGCTTCCATGGCCAGCTCCTTTACCCAATGAGCCCCCCACCCTCCCTGGGCCCTCAAAATTTATTGATAGACACAAAATATATGCCTTTTATATATAAGGAACTAACAAACTAAAATCAAATATACTAATTTTGGTACCTTGTGAAAACAGAAGCAGCCTTGGTTTATGACGTTTAAAGCTTCTGTTGTTCACTTCCCTCTGACTCTAAGCTTGGGCATCAACACTTTCACAGCAGCTTCCTGCTGCTCAATAAGGAAAGTACGCTTGCTCTATCACAGGCACCGCTGGCACACACAGAACCACTCTAGGCTCTTTTGCTTTAGACAATTTCACAAGGACCTTAGGCCCTGCAGCACAGATGCTGTAAGGTTCCCCTGGAAACAGACCACATCCAAAGAAAAGGCCTTGGTACTCTCAGTATAGAGAAGAGCAATCATCACTTTAGGACAGCCTAGGATTGTTAGAGGCTGTAATGTAGCAAAGCCTATGACTATATATCAAATTCTGGACCACTCACAGTGCCCCTAAGCACTGCCCCCAGAAAACAAAAAATTAAGCTAACTTTGGCACTTCCTATCCTGATAGTAGTAACATCTATTATGAGAAAAATGAGATCAATTACTCTTAACACACACATAAAATTGCATCTAATTGTTAAGTACAGGGGCTATTAGAACATTTTATTTATCTTTGTTTTATGTGTGTATTTCCTGTTATTTCACAAAACCCATATATAATTACTTCATTTCCTCCCTAGGCAGGGCATCACTGTGTGGCCCTGGTTTGCCTGGAACTTACTATGTAGACCAGGCTGGACTTGAACTTATAAAGATCTGCCTGCCGCTGCCTTCTAGGTGTACCACCATGCCTAGCACAACATAAAATTTTTTTACTCAAAAAAGAACCTGCTTCAATTTTCAAATTTTTGGAACTTTATATGAAAGGTAAATAAGCCTCAACTTACTTTTCTAATACAGTGTGCACTTTCTTCCTCATATAGTTTTTCTTTCTACTGAAATTCACTTTAATACTTGGCCTGTTACTACAAATTTTGGTATCTTAAAAATACCTATGTCTATAAGGTGCTGACAAGATGGCCCAGTAGGTAAGGTGACTATCTCCAATAACACTCTGACTTTAATCCTCAGAATCTATACAATGGAAAGAAAGTTTTAATCTCACTTTCACATGTGTGCTCCTGGCATGCTTGTATGTATGTATGTATACACAGGCACACACATGGGACCAATAAAAGTAAAAAGACATTAAATATATCAAGACATAATTTTCCTTTTTAATAGTTTTTGTGTTTCATGACCTCTTTGTGTGTTAAAAACATTTTGACCTATAGTACTACATAGCATGAATTTACAGTAGAATGTTTTAATATATGTCATTTTGTAATCTGATAAAATTTTCTTGTTAATTATTAGTTTTAAGTATAAGAAAAAATTACTCTACCGGGATAAGAAATTAGAGAAATTTTTGCCTGACTTTCTTTCATATAGCATGAAATAATAACATATCAAGCCTCTAAATTTGTTCCAAATACATAGGGATATTTCAAATGCTTGAATTTATTATATTTTACCACAAAATTATTAACAAATAACTATGGTTACCATTGCTGGAACAGATATTATAAAGCAAAGGTTGACTAATTTTACCCAGAAATGGTACATATTAATTCCAACTAATTAAATCAGAGTTTTCAAAGGAACTAACAACCCAAACTCATTATTCCTTAGGATGATAAAGCAAAATATATCAAGTATTATAAATACATTATCATGAGAACTAGGCACATGTTTCTTCTGTGATGAACATTCTAACAGCTACTATAATATCTACACAATAAGATGTATAGTACTTATTATTCTACTTGATAAACTATTTTATGCTGTATTTTTCATTATTCTCAAGACATACTAACTAAGAGAATTAGAGTATTAATATATCCTTAGTGGCACTGACTGTCACTATATATAGAATTTGATAGCATAAGAGCAGGAAACAGATCATAAAGTACCTTTGCTGCCCTACATACAGAAGTTGACTATAGCAGTGATGAGTTAAAAAAAAATACTGAATAAAACCAAATAACAGAAGGAAATGATTGAGTGCATGCTAGTATGGCTAAAGAATTACTAGATCTATATAAAATACTGGTTAACTACAGTACACACCTAAAAAGGAGGAAGAGCTAAGGGTCTATAAGCACACAGGAAATTTCTACAAAAAGATCAATGCAGGCATAAACGTCAGTGGATTTAGTAGAAAGTAGTTCAAAAACTTAAAAAATAAACATCTACTTCTTTCCAAATAGTTTTGCAGTAAACTAAAGGCTCACTATGTCTTTGCCCCTCTGGGAAATGCTCCTGTGAGCCCTGCCCTCTGCAGTAGATACTGAACACTCCTGTTGCCAGGAAGGGAAGAAAAACTGCACGCACAAGCTTCCCATTTAGACGGCTGGGGAACGCTGACTCTACAGAGCAGGGTTAGAAAGCAACTGCAGAAGCTGCGTAAGCACACTTGACATCAATAACCTGAAGCTCGAGGGTCCCGTGAAGAGCCCTCGTGAGGAGGCTGATCAGAAGTGGAAGTGGGAGGCTGATGCTGGGCCTGTGCTAGCTCTTGCTGCCTCTGCTGCTCAGCCTTCTTAAGCCTCAGCTGCTGCAGGCGCTTACGGAGCAAAGCTATCTCAGGCCCCCTTAAAAATTCTGACACAGATAGGAAAAGAAAGGAGACAGTAACACGACAAAAAATAGTATAAAGTTGATTATACACTTAAAAAGGGAAAGATTAAATAAGACATGTTTTAAAGAGAAATACTAAAAAGAAATACTGATAAAAGGTTATTAAATTAAGAGACAGACTATACATATGTAATCAGATGTTTCTCTTTAATTATCATGAATTAGACACATAATTTCTATAAATATTTAAGTAACCAAACTAATGAAAATAAAATATTATAAAAGCAAAACACTATTTTAACTTTATTTTATAGTTCTTTATATTATGGTAGTTCCGATTGCATATAGGGCCTAAGTACATATCGCTTACTGCACTACACACTTATCCATTAAAAATCTAAATTAAACATTCAAATAGTCACCATTTTTCTTCTCTTTGTACAGAAAAATAACACAGAATAGTTACAAAATATTAATTTTAAAAATCTAAACAAAAATTTTAGTTACTTTACTAATTTCAGTCAAGTAACAAAATTCAATAAAACAAGTAAATAGTTATATACTTAAAAACAATTATTAGAATTCATTATAACATTGAAAAATGAAAGTTGTATGTCATACCATTAAAAAATGTTTCTTCTTATGTCAGAATTGGTATTTTAGCTAAAAAGGTTTATACAGTATCTTCTTAATCTTTTCTTTGGAAATACCCAGGTGAAAATGAAAATTAGACAAATTTCTGCAAAGAGGTAGCTGTATACCTCTTACATATGAGACTTCCCGTACAATAAAACATTGAGCAAAATAATCCTTACCCCCATGGAGTTTACATTCTGAGAGAAAACAGACATCTGTGAATATACATTACAAGCACATGCACATATATCTCTATATATGCACACATGTGTACCCCAGGGTAACAGCTATATTAAACTAGTACAGAAGGCTTGCAGGCTAGATGAAAGGGAAAGAGTGCTGTTTTGTGAACAGTTCTTAAAAAAGCCTTCTAGTCCCTGATTTTAGTGGGATTGCTTCAAGTTTCTCTCCATTTAGTTTGATGTTGGCTACTGGTTTGCCGTGTATTGCTTTTACTATGTTTAGGTATGGGCCTTGAATTCCTGATCTTTCCAAGACTTTTATCATGAAGGGTTGTTGGGTTTTGTCAAATGCTTTCTCAGCATCTAACAAGATGATCATGTGGTTTTTGTCTTTGAGTTTGTTTATATAGTGGATTCTGCTGATGGACTTTGGTATATTGAACTATCCCTGCATCCCTGGGATGAAGCCTACTTGATCATGATGGATGATCGTTTTGATGTGTACTTGGACTCAGTTTGTGAGAATTTTATTGAGTATTTTTGCATCATTATTCATAAGGAAAATTGGTCTGAAGTTCTCTTTCTTTGTTGGGTCTTTGTGTGGTTAAGTTATCGGAGTAATTGTGGCTTCATAAAACGAATTGGGTAGAGTACCTTCTGTTTCTATTTTATAAAATAGTTTGAGGAGAATTGGAATTAGGTCTTCTTTGAAGGTCTGATAGAACTCTGCACTAAACCCATCTCGTCCTGGGCTTTCTTTGGTTGGGAGACAATTAATGACTGTTTCTAATTCTTTAGGGGATATGGGACTGTTTAGATCATTAATCTGATCCTGAATTAACTTTGGTACCTGGTATCTGTCTAGAAAATTGTCCATTTCATCCAGATTTTCCAGTTTTGTTGCATATAGGCTTTTGTAGTAGGATCGGATGATTTTTTGGATTTCCTCCGTTTCTGTTGTTATGTTTCCCAAGGCTGCCCTCTCCCTCCCTATCTATTCAATATAGTACTTGAAGTCCCAGCCAGAACAATTAGACAACAAAAAGAGATCAAAGGGATACAAATTGGAAAGGAAGAAGTCAAACTATTACTATTTGCAGAGGATATGATAGTAGTATACATAAGTGACCCCAAAAATTCCACCAGAGAATTCCTAAACCTGATAAACAACTTCAGCAAAGTAGCTGGATATAAAAATAACTCAAACAAATCAGTGTCCTTCCTCTACACAAATGAGAAAGAAATTAGGGAAACAACACCCTTCACAATTGTCACAAATAATATAAAAGACTTTGGTGTGACTCTAACTAAGCAAGTGAAGGATCTGTAGGACAAAAACTTCAAGTCTCTGAAGAAAGAAATCAAGATCTCAGAAGATGGAAAGATCTCCCATGCTCATGAATTGGCAGGATTAATATAGTAAAAATGGCCATCTTGCCGAAAGCAATCTATACAGATTCAATGCAATCCCCATCAAAATTCCAAATCAATTCTTCACAGAGTTAGAAAGGGCAATTTGCAAATTCATCTGGAATAACAAACAAACAAACAAACAAACAAAAAAACCCCTAGGATATAGAAAACTATTCTCAACAATAAAAGAACCTTAGTGGAATCATCATTCCTGACCTCAAGCTGTACTACAGAGCAATAGTGATAAAAACTGCATGGTACTGTTACAGTGATAGACAGGTAGATCAATGGAATAGAATTGAAGACCCAGAAATGAACCCACACACCTATGGTCACTTGATCTTTGATAAAGGAGCTAAAACCAGCCAGGGGAAAAAAGACAGCATTTTCAACAAATGGTGCTGGCTCAATTGGCAGTTAGCATGTAGAAGAATGCAAATTGATCCATTCTTATCTCCTTGTACAAAGCTCAAGCCCAAGTAGATCAAGGACCTCCACATAAAACCAGATACACTGAAACTAATAGAAAAGAGAGTGGGGAAGAGCCTCAAGCCTATGGGCACAGGGGAAATTTCCTGAACAGAATATCAATGGCTTGTGCTCTAAGATTGAGAATTGACAAATGGGACCTCATACAATTGCAAAGCTTCTATAAAGCAAAGGACATTATCAATAGGACAAAACAGCAACCAACAGATTGGGAAAAGATCTTTACCATCCTACATATGGTAGAGGGCTAATATCTAATATATACAAAGAACTCAAGAAGTTGGACTTCAGAGAACCAAATAACCATATTAAAAATAGGGTACAGAGCTAAACAAAGAATTCTCAACTGAGGAATACAGAATGGCTGAGAAGCACCTAAAGAAATATTCAACATCCTTAGTCATCATGGAAATGCAAAGCAAAACCACCCTGAGATTCCCTGAGATTCCACCTCATAACAGTCAGAATGGCTAAGATAAAAAACTCAGGTGACAGCAGATGCTGGTGAGGATGTGGAGAAAGAGGAACACTCCCCCACTGCTGGTGGGATTGCAAGCTGGTACAACCACTCTGGAAATCAGTTTGACGGTTCCTCAGAGAATTGGACATAGTACTACCTGAGGACCCAGTAATACTACTCCTAGGCCTATACCCAGAAGATGCTCCAAAATGTAATAAGGACACATGCTCCACTATATTCATAGCAGCCTTATTTATAATAGGCAAAAGCTGGAAAGAACCCAGATGTTCCTCAACAGAGGAATGGATACAGAAAATGTGGTCCATTTACACAATGGAGTACTACTACTCAGCTATTAAAAACAATGAATTTATGAAATTATTAGGCAAATGGATGTAACTAGAAAATATCATCCTGAGTGAGATAACCCAATCACAAAAGAACACACATGGTATACATTCACTGATAAGTGGTTATTAGCCCAGAAGTTCCAAATAACCAAGATACAATTCACAGACCACATGAAGCTCAAGAAGAAGGAAGACCAAAGTGTGGGTGCTTCCATCCTTCTTAGAAGGGGGAACAAATTACCCATGGAAGGAGTTATAGAGACAAAGTGTGGAGTAGAGACTGAAGGTATGACCATCCAGAGACTGCCCCACCTAGGGATTCATCCCATATAGACACCAAACCCAGACACTTTTGTTGATGCCAACAAGTGCTTGCTGACAGAAGCCTGTTATAGCTATCTCCTGAGAGGCTCTACCAATGCCTGACAAATACAGAGGTAGATGCTCACAGCCAACCATTGGACTGAGCACAGGATCCCCAATGGAGGAGCTAGAGAAAGGACCCAAGGAGCTGAAGGGTTTGCAGCCCCATAGGAGGAAAAGCAATATGAACTAACCAGTACCCCCAAAAGCTCCCAGGGACTAAACCACCAACCAAAGAGTACACATGGTGGGACTCATGCCTCCAGCCACATATGTAGCAGAGGAAAGCCTTGTCAGTCATCAATGGGAGGAGAGGGAGGCCCTTGGTCCTGTAAAGGCTCTATGCCCCAGTGTAGGGGAATGCCAGGGCCAGGAAGTGGAAGTGGGTGGGTTGGTGAACAGGGGGAGGAGGGAGAGGGGAGGGAATAGGGGGGGTTTTGGAGGAGAAATTGGGAAAGGGGATAACATTTGAAATGTAAATAAAGAAAACATCTAATAAAATAAAATATAAAAAGAAAAAGAATAGCCTTCTAAGGTGCTACTTGACCATGGTCTCAAGGATTCAAAGTGCATGGCTATCCTAAGGAGCTGTTCCAGGAGGAGGAAAGGACAAGGGAAATGCTCAGGAGAAACACTGGAGATGTGAGAGACAAAGGCAGCATCTTTTATCTACTATTTGCCACAGTGAAGAACAATAAAGAAAGAACAATTCACTCTGGAAAGAACTAATACCCATCCACATGGAGAAATTAACCAGAGACTGAACTTAAGAGTCAAGGATTCCTAACAAACTTGGACGTCTCTTGTGATGAAACTTCAAGGCTCCTGATGACAGATAAGAACTGAGCCCTGGGGAACTTCAGTGATTGAGAGAAAACAAACAAACAAACAAACAAACAACACCAACCAACTAACCAAACAAGTGGCTGGAAGTGCTATAGGTAAAGTGAGAAGAGTGTGTCCACAACGGGTGGAGACAGCTAGTGTGTTGACTGTTCTGATACACTCCTGAAAAGGACACTGAGACCTGACAGCTGGCTCTTGCATTGTATAAGTCAATGAAAAGACTGATGAAGGAGCCAGAACCAGACTGCAGCAGGTTCACGAAGTAGGGCAATGAAGTAGAATAGAAAGGTAAACTCTGCAGAGTCCTGAATGCTAATACAAGAGGGGAGGTTAGAGGATGGTGAGGAAGAAAGGTCAAAGGGAACTTGGTGTGTCTTAACTGGGGAGAAAGTTCCTGCTGCTCGAGTATGCTTAACTGAGGAGAAGGAAAATACAATACATGAAAAGAAGCAGGTGAGTGCAGGACAGGCATTACTGAACAGACCAATGACATGGAGGAGAGGAGTGTAAACAGCACCAAAGGGCTGGTGAAGTATGTGAGGAAGCATATTCTCAGTGGCAGACTTGGTAACACACACAGCTCCTCTCAGTGACACTTGTAGCAAACTGCATTTCAGCCTCTTGTGAAAATTTTGTTATTTGGGGAATCAAGCATGCTAGTGCTATTAATCTCTTATTATTATGGCCTTTGATGATAAAGAATTGTCTTCAACCAGCTAACTAAGAGTTAATGAACAACTCATCCTGAATGAGGTAACCCAGACCCCAAAAGAAAAATATTAGGTACACATTTTCTTATATGTGGATACTAGCTGTTTAGTCAATGATAAGCAAGGTACAATCAATACAACCACAGAGATTGGGTATAAAGTAAGGGACTAGAGGGAACAAATAGATCTCCCCAGGAAAGTTAAATAGAATGCACAGTTATATAAAGGGGACTGAAGTGGGAGATCAAGCAGGAATGGAGAGAGAGAAAGGGAGGGAATGTGGGAAAAGACAGCTAAAATTAAAGACGATTTGAGTGGTAGTATGGAAGTAGCAGAAGCTTCCTAAAACATATATACATACACTACATACACACACACACACACACACACACACACACACACACACACACACACACACGAATGAAGATAATCTAAATAACACTGCCAAGTAACAGAGGAGACAGAGCCTCAATTGGACATCTTGTCAACAAATGTATTTTTACCAGTGCTGGGATTAGGTTACATGTAGTTGAGTTGTTAGAGAAACATCCCAGGCTGTTGCAAAGACTATATGTTGCTCTCCAGAAACTGATGGCAAGACACTATTGCTGAAAATACCTACACTACTCACTGAACACAGAGAAGTCAAGCTGGCACCTCTGTAGAGCCTTTACCCTCACTGTACACTGTTCTTGGTACTAGAGGGTACTCTGATAGTACTGAAGGAGAAACAATACCAACCCAGCTAAAAACTCTTCACTCTAAGATGGTGTCCTGCCTGCACAGTATGCTAATGCAATGGTGGCACAAAGTTGGTAGGAATAACCAACCAATGTCACATTTGACTTAAGGCTCACTTCCCAAGATAGAACTCATAGCCATGTTGCTTGGTTGACCAAGAAGCTGAGACTCAAGAGCCCAAGGACCTAGAGGTAAAATCAATACTATAGTTCTACTGAAGGAATGTAATAATAAATGGCTCCTAATGACATTCTGCTAGACTCATAGATCAATGCCTCACTTGGCCATCATCAGAGAAGCTTCATCCTGTAGATGGGAACAGATACAGAAACCTACAACCGGACAATATACAGAGTGAAGAGACCTCAGAACACTCATCCCTAAACGGGATGTCTTCATCAAATCCTTCCTCTGAGGGCTCAGGAAAAATCGATGGAAGAGGAGGCAGAAAGAATGTAAGATCTAGGGAGAGTGGAGAACACAAAGAAACAAGGCCTACTAAACAAAACAGGAATGGCAAACATGAACTCCAGAGACTGAGGCAGCATGCACAGTGAGGCCTGCACAGGTCTGCATCGAATGTGGATCTAGAGCTAAAATGCCCCAGTACAGGGGAATGCCAGGGCCAGGAAGTGGGAGTGGGCGGGAGGAGGAGCAGGGCGGGGGGGGGGGGTATAGGGAACTTTCGGGATAGCATTTGAAATGTAAATAAAGAAAATATCTAATAAAAAAAAAAAAAGAAAAAGAAAAGTAGGCCACATGCCTGTCCCTAACCCAGATGCTGCCTCAATTGAGACCCACTTGAAAATGAAAATTTAGTTTTCTCCAGGAGTCTTACTGGAGAAACAAACTACTCTCAAGTGTAGCTTGTATTTCCAGCAGTGGCCAACATAAAATGAAGTCAAGGGCATCTTTACAGATTCTCTTATAATGTTGGTGTTCTTTTTTAAATTTAACCTTTTTTGTTTGTTTTTATTTTTTACCCTACACGTCCTTTGCTTATATATAATGGCTTCCAAGTTTACATGTTTAAAAATATTTATTTATTTTTATTTTATGTATGAGTACACTGTTGCTGTACAGATGGTTGTGAGTCTTAATGTGGTTGTTGGGAACTGAATTTTTAGGATCTCTGCTCGCTCAGTCCCTGCTTACTCCAGCCCAAAGATTTACTTATTAGTATACATAAGTGCACTGTAGCTGTCTTCAGACACACCAGAAGAGGGTGTCATATCTCATTACAGGTGGTTGTGAGCCACCATGTGGTTGCTGGGATTTGAACTCAGGACCTTTGGAAGAGCAATCAGTGCTCTTAACCGCTGAGCCATCTCACCAGCCCCCAATTTTGAATTTTATGAGATTCTTGAGTGTGCAAGCAAGTGGGTCCTTGTATCTCTATACGTTTCTTGTGCCTTTTCTTGGGTTCTTTTCCTTTGGTTTGTTGGTTTTGCACTATTCCAATTTGCTTGTTTTCGATTTATCTTATTATATTTTATTTTGTCATTATCCCACAGATGCCTGTTTGTTTTCTAACAGAAAGGGGGCGCATCTGGATGAGAGGGTTGGCGGGGAAGAACTAGAAGTAGTAGACTGAGAAGAAACCAAAATCAGGATATATTGTATGAAAAACAAAAAAAAAAAAACCCTATTTCCAATAAAAGAAAAAAAAAGATAGAGAATAATTCAAGTATCACTGATAGCCTTCTAATGTTACTTCTTTCTAGAAAATCTACCAGTACCAGGGAAGGATACTATGCATGGACAAATACTTGTACAATGGCTTTTAAAAAGTGTTCCACATTCCATTTTAGTCAATATAATAATAATGCCTTTATCACCAAGAAATATGATTATATATTAATTTACAAGGGGAAAAAAGTTATCCCAAGGCTAAGCAAGTACTGAATTAAAAATTCTCAATAGACATATCAGATTAAACAAACAGTTCCACTTACCAGCTTGGAATACTACAGCAGACTCACATATCCTCTTAAAAACATGTAACTATATACAATTTATAAAAGCATACAAATGTTTTGGGATTAATTTTTAGCATAAATCCAAATTGAAGAGTAATATAGTAATTATTTTGGTTTAACTGTTTAAAACCAAACACTAAACAAAACACTAAGAACTACTAGCTCACATACAAAACTACTAACCCTCGTCTCATTCCGTCTCAAAGGTTCCTGCCTATTCTCCCTAATAGGCTTAATGCCACTAAGCTAGGAGAAAACATTAAACCACCTAGAGATGAGCCAAGAATGGGCCCCTTTGCTTCACTCCACACCTTTAGAAGGCACAGGGCCTTCTGAACAATGGATTATGCTCCTATCTAATTCAGTTGAACTGTATCAGTTTGCTCTAAATTTTTCTTCTAGTTCTCACTTGTTTCCTATCTTGGGTCTGGCATGATATTATTTTAAGGAACTATCATATAGCTATTATTTAGGCTTTGGAAATTTTTGCTTTACTATATTGTATGACTCTGTATTTAATTCATGAGTAATGTTTTTACAGAACTAAATTTAATGTAATGATTATACACAGTATGAAATTGTGAATTTAAGCAATTATGTGTAAGAATCCACTACAGGCCTTACTAGCTACACATCTTCTGGTAATGAAATTCTTGCAGTCTGAGTAATCTTTTTTTTTTTTTTTTTTTTTTTAAGTTTTTTCGAGACAGGGTTTCTCTGTGTAGGCAGTCCTGGAACTCAGGCTGGCCTCGAACTCAGAAATCCGCCTGCCTTTGCCTCCCAAGTGCTGGGATTAAAGGCGTGCGCCACCACTGCCTGGCTTTGAGTGATCTATTTAATTAGAAACTTAAAGTTCCTGGAAGTGCCTCCAGTCTCAGTGAGTCTCTGCTCCAAACTAAATTTTTTTTTTTTTTTTTTTTTTTTTTGGCTTTTCAAGACAAGGTTTCTCTGGCTGTCCTGGAACTCACTTTGTAGACCAGGCTGGCCTCGAACTCAGAAATCTGCTTGCCTCTGCCTCCCGAGTGCTGGGATTAAAGGCGTGTGCCACCACGCCCGGCCCAAACTAAATTTTGCATGCACTAAAGTCACCATTTAATCCAAAGTTACCATATTCTCTAATCAGTTTTAAATGGATTCTAAGTAAACTCAAAGGAGGAAAATAAACTATCAATACTCTCTTGCCTTAAGGTTTTTAACACAGAAAATATTTACAAATGATGCAACAAATGAAACAGTACCCAAGTCTAGCCTAGGAAACACAGCAAGGATATCTTGGTAAAGAGATGTTCAAGCAACACTGAGAGACTGTAATGTTCTGTACTTTAAAATGTAAACTCATAGCATATTTTACTTAATTAGGCACAAAGTCACATTGTTCTTATTTTTTTAAAATGTAATTTTATAAATGTATTTTAAAAAAAAAGTCTTGATGAATGAGCCATAAAAATAGGTATAGAATCATAATGTCTGAGCTACAAATACAGAAAATGATTTCAAGTAGTCTGATGTAGCTACTAAAATAAAATTCAAGAATACGAGGATGAAGAAGCAACAATAAGAGGAAAAGTCCACCGATAATGTAAAATTCCACTTGACTTTTAGCTATTCTTCTAACTCTGCTTCAAACCCCACAGCCTATGCCAGTGTGCTCCAGAGACACTGCTGCTCCAGAATCTCGCATCTCTCCTCCACTGGTGCCTCCATTTGATCTTTATCCCGCCAGGATTCTAGCTGTCCTGGTTTATTCACTTATATTTACAACAATAATATTTTAGAAATATGTTTTTATAACAAGGCAAAAAATTATCTATATAATTGAACAGCAAAACGTGGACCCCCAAATGAAACCACTGGAAATCTAACACAGCACATCTACATGTTGTTAACTGTAGAGCTTGTTGGGTTTTGGTGCTTGGCTATCATTTCAGCACTTGGGAGCAAAAGCAGGAGAATCCAGTTCAAAGCTAACCCAGACACGAGATGCTATCACAAAACACTCCCCCCAAAAGAGAGTAGCTTACCAAACATAGTAATGTCCATATGCTAATGGTCAGGTACTTTGTGCTACACAGGTGATCCCAGAGCTCCAGATGCTCAGATAGGAGGGTTCAATTCAAAGCTTAAGGATCTCCTTCTCCACAAAACAGTTAATGAAATGGGCCTAAAATTCTAAAGACTAAAGTATAAACATATACCATCTTAAAAACAACTTGCTGTTTCTTAATATACATGCTACAGCTTTAGAGACTATTGGTAGAGGGCAAAAAAGATTCTTATTGCCGATGCAAGAGGCAATGAATGCCCTATCTTAGTGAGAGCCCAGGCTAGTAAAAGTAACAAACATTAATAAAAATTTAAAAACCATAAAGGCTAATAGATACATTAGTGAAATAAACAAAAAGGTTTTATTTTTTTTCAAATGTAACTTTTTTAGGGAAAGTGGAAAAGAAAGAGGACTTCAAAATAATTATGGGACTACCCTTGGGAAATACTTAAGCTAAAGAATGTCTTCCTAATAAAAAGACAGTAAGAAAACAAAACAAACAAAACAAAACCCTAGAACTGCAGGGCCAGGCCGTGCAGGCTCTAAGGTCTATAGTGGGGAGATGGAAGTGTTTTCTTTTGTGGCTCCCTTTCTAAATACAATTAGCTTTCAAAGAGTGGTATAACCAGCTGAGTTGTAGACTCTAAATGCTTGTTGTGGCCTCTTTATAGAGATGGAATTATAAAAGAACAGTTGCAAGGACAGCAACTGAGAAGTAAGGAATGGCACTGAGATGGAAAGAGGTGGAATATAGTTCAGATACAGTGGCAATAAGATTTGTTGATAAACTGAGTAGGATACAAAGAAATCGAAGAATTCAAAATTACATATGAGTTATTAAAATAAGCGAATTAAAATTAAAGCATAAAAGGACTGCTAAGGGCTGGTGAGATGGCTCAGCAAGTAAAGGCATTTTCCACTAAGTTTAACAGCATGCACCCACACACACACACACACACACACACACACACACACACCACAGCACAAATGCAATTTTTTTGAAAAAGTTTAAAAGAAAAGGACTCAGGTGGACCATTAAGGGGATGGGAAGGACAGGAGGCTGCAATACTTTTATTTTGGACATATTAAATTTAAAATCACTGAAAACATCCAAAATAGAGTCCCAAGTAATAATTAGACAAAATAATCTGAAACTTAGGGCTGTAAGACAAGACTTAAATGCACCTTTGGAAGTCATAAATTAGAGGAAATCGAAGATGGATAAAGTTTATGTAGAAAAGACAAGAGAGTCATCCTGAGAGGTTCAACTACAGTACTCAATCAAAGTAGACAGAAAAAGAAAAACTAACAATGGTTATTAGAAGCTGAGCCATGCTGGATATGGATAATAAGAGCAAAGAGCAAGTGTGGTGTAAATACCAAGAAAGGCAAGAAGGGAAAGACTGTTAAATGCAACCGAGTCAAAGCTCTACCAAGGCACTGACAGAAATGTTCTCATGATTGCCATGATGCTGCTCCCTGGTGACTGCCAAAATTTCTACAGGAAAAGGAGGCTGAAAGGCAGCTTTGAGTTGGTCCATGAATAAATGGGGAGGGTGTGAAATGGGGCTGCAGAGAAATGAGTAAGTGAAGAAGCAGAGCCTTATTTGGAGGAATGTAGGATGGCCAAGAAAGGCTTTCTTTCAGATAACAAAATGTTTGTGGCTAGAAGGAACAATTCAGCAGAAAAGGCAATGACACAGGAAAAGAAGTGAAACTGGGGAGGCACAGGAACAGGAGTCTAGTCCCTGGGAAGTGGAAAGATATGCTTCCAACTGTTCCGGCCAGGTGTAATGAGAGGAGTTACATTTCTTCCAGGCAACCTACATGTGGGCATTAGGAAGTTGAAATGGTCCATAAAATGAGTGCTTCCGCTCTTCACTGTGATGAAGCTTGCAGCTTATGGAGGGGAGAAGGGCAAGCCAGAGTATACTTTAAAAGCCAGGAAGGGGTAAAATAAACACGCAAAGGCACTGAGAGAAAGACTGCTCTGACAGTGGTCACTGAGATTTGTGGTGTGACATTCACCATCATCACCAGAAGACTCAGGTGTAGACTATGGACTCTGAAACCCTGCAGCCCCTTTTCAGTCTCACTGTCTGTGGTCAGCTACTTACAATGACAAAGGAAGGTGTAAACATACACATAAAGAGGTATCCAAAGCAAGATGAGTATAGAGAACAGTCATCTCCACACGTCGAGCTTTACACGAGGTGCTAACAGACATCATAGCTCTTCTAGACTGACATTCCCCCCTACCACAGTCTCACAATGGACAATTCCCAGTGTCTATTAAGCCATCTGGATTTGGATGGGCTTTGGTAAACACAGAAGGACCAGAAAAGAAAACAAAAATTACATCCTTCCAGACAAGATCTTAGGCTGTAGGATGATGGAAGGGCTACTGCAGAAACAACTGAAAGTGTAATCTATACCTCACACCAAATCATTTTCCTCAGAAGTGGTACAATGTTAGACACGGGAAAATATTCTACCATAGCATGTAAAAGTTAAACAAAATTCTCAATCTACTGATTCAAAAACATTTCCTTTCTTTAAAATTTTTATGGACAAAGGTACCAAATAAAATTCAAACAATGATCATTTAGCCATCACAAAAGCATTCTTCAGTACTTAGCTATCAGACACTAAAAGGAGTTCAGCAGCTTAAACCTGGTATAAAAATGCACAGCACAGCTAAGAAAAACATTTCTTAAAAGGCTCAAAAAACATTTAACACACAAATGTATTTAAGAAACAATTGAAACTAGTTAAGATTCAATACAACTTAAAACTAGGCTACAGAGCCTTTTTAGCTAAGTTTTCCCAATAACTTAGAATTGCTTACAGTCTTTCAGAATATTTGCAATAACACTAGCACTTTTAAAAATCCTGATCTTGATTGAGCCTTACAGAGGACCTGGATTCAGTTCCTAGCATCTGCATATGGGCTCAAAACTGGTCTAACTCCAGGTCCAAGGAGGCTGATGCTCTCTTCTGGCCTCCTCAGGCACAAAGTGCAAATGCACATGGGCAGGCAATATAGACATATAAAATAAAAGTAAGTATTTTAAAGTTTTTCTTATCTTTACTAATTTCACTAGTTTGGGTCTACTTCCAACTACTTTGACCCTGTTTCTCAAAGCATTCCAAGTATTTTATTTTCCCTCAAGCTGAAATGCCATGTGAAATGTGAAAGAGATGGCTTTCTAATTCGGTTTTAGCTTACTGTTTTGATAAACTGTACATAGTGTTAACAGTTATGCAGCTAACTCTGACTTATATTCCTACAGAAAGTTAATATTAATTATCAAAAATGAAAGATCATGATCAAACTACTTAATTTAAATAACCCATTATCTGACAACTTGGAGGTAAAGCTGTTAGGAAACTGTCAGAGGTCTTACTTTAGGTACCAGCATTATTACTAACTATATCCTTTGCTAATATTTTTGTTCTGTATTAAGTAAAATGCCTCCTTAAAGGAATTTTAAAATAATAGACAAATGATTATTTTTACTATATTTAAAAGTACACAGTTAAAATTTCAAGTAGATTATATATTTACTGAAATTATTGTAAATAGTATATTCTATAGTTGGGGTGGAGAAAACATGAGAAGTTACTGTACTGAGAGAAAAAAGTGTTAACAGATTTTATGAACTGATATTTTTTACTAACATCAAGTACTATGAAGTTAAGGAATTGGTAAGATAATTCTTTTTCATATATATGGTAGAAAAATAATTCTTCTGGCAAAGTATAATACATTTTTGAGAAGGGATCACTGCAGGTTCACTATTTTGAATATACTCAAAGTACTTAATAATTTGAAAAAAATTGAAAAATAAATACAATGGAAATAATAATAATGAAATATATTTTCCTGTCATTTTAATATAGACATAGAACCTAGTAAATCTAGAACAGTATTTTGGTTAATAATGGTTTGTAAAATAATCTTTCAGTGTATTACACTATGTCAAAATACTAACCTGCTATTACCTTAAATAAAATTACCTTATATAAAGATTCACTATTTATAAAAATTCATGCAAACTAGACTCGCTTGAATTTTGTGTTTAAGTTATGCTTATATATTAAAAATGATTTTGATTACATATTCCAGCAAGAAGTTACTGTATTTTAGAATCTTTCAAAACAGACTAGGTGTTCCTTGGTGTTTAGAGATCAGCACATAAACAACCTACTTGAAGAATAACATCCTCACCAGATTGATGATGTGCATGGTGTCCAGATGCCTCAACAGACTGCCTTGGTTCACTGTCTGGGGAAGACAGCAACGAGCTGGAACGAGGGCTTTCTATGGCAGCTGTGGCCGCCTGAGCCTGAACTAGGTCTGTAGAGGATGTAGAAGGCTGAAGAAGTGCAGCTGGCATGTCTACATCCATTGCAGTTTCACACACTTCCAAATTAGGACTTGATGGAACCGTAGGAAGAGTTGAAACATCTGACTGATTTGTTCCACCTTCAAAAAAGCACATGTTAGAGCAAACCCAAGTTTCTAAAAGATCTATTCATTTTTAAATTAGATGTATGAGTGTTTTGGTGACATGAACCTATGTGCCTGCAGAGGGCAGAAGAGGATGCAGGATCTCCAGAACTGGAGTTTCTGACAGTTGTGAACAGCCATGTGGATTCTGGGAACTGAACTCAGCTCACCTTCAAGAGCAGTGAGTGCTCTTAACCATCTCTCAATTGCTCTTGAGCCATCTTCTCCAGCCTCAAACTCAAATTTCAAATGCAAAAAATAAGGGCAAAACAAACCTCTACAGGAATATTCTGAAGACACATATCAACATAAAATTTCAGTGTTCTAGTCAGTCTTATGTCAACTTGACACAAGCTAGAGTCGGCTGAAAAAAAGGAAACTTCAGTTGAGAACATGCTTCTATAAGAGCTAGCTATAAGGCATTTTCTTCATTAGTGATTGATGGAGAGGGCCTAGCACATTGTTGGTGGTGTCATCCCTGGGCCACTGGTCCTGGTTTTATAATAAAACAGGCTGAGCAAGCTAAGAAGGGCAAGCCATTGAGCAGCAGTCCTCTGTAGCCACATCAGCTCCTCCCTCCAGGTTCCTGCTCTGTTTGAGTTCCTGTCCTGTCTTCCTTCAAGAATGAACAGTGATACTAAAAGAGTAAGCGGAATAAACCCTTTCCTCCCCTGATTGCTTTTGGTTATCACAGCACTAAAAGCCCTAACTAACACACTCAGCATATCAGTTATGGCCACTGGTGGTTTGGTCCACTTAATCAGTGTATCAGTTATGGCCACTGGTGGTTTGGTCCACTTAATCAAACAGTCTCATCAACAGGGATAAGAATCAATGACACATTCTTGTGAAAATAATCAATCTTGGGCCAGAATGATGGTTAAGCAGGTAAGGAAACTTGCTAACAAGCCGGACTGAGTTTGAAAACTGACTTCTCCAAGTTGTTTTCTGACCTCCACATGCACACTCACACATATACACAAATAGATAAATAAAAAATTTTAAATAATTACTTTTTCTAATTATATACATATACTTATCTTTAAAGTTTTGCAGACTTCCAATTTTCAAAGTGTATTGGAAAGGGACTTAAAATTAACAATCTTTTGTTTTGTGTGTTTTGAAATAAGTTTAATAGCTGGGTCTAGTGAATTCAGAAGAGAGTTATGAGTATATTGGTTACAAAATGCAGTTCAGTTATCAGCTAGATAATATCAACAAAAACTATCTACCAGCTGGGTGTAGGAGTGCACAACTTTAATCCCAGGACTCAGGAGGCAAAGGCAGAAGATCTCTGAGTTCAAGGCCAGCCTGGTCTATAGTGCGTGTTCTAGGACAGCCGAGCTACACAGAGAAACCTTGTCTTGAAATGCAAATATATAAAGTAAAATAAAATAACCACACGGACCAACCACACAAACAAAATCCAAAAACAAAAACAAAAAGCAGTTTTGCCAGCTCTCTAATGATTTAGCAGCAGGACAAATTACCTCTGGGCCGAGGCCTTCCTCTTCCTCTGTGGCTTTGTGCAACTTCACTTGCTTCTTCAAACCACCTTGATAACATATCAGACATTCTCTGCATCAGTGACACATTGGGACTTTGCTCTCCTATTACAACATAAATTTTATCAGTATTTTTAGCAAGAAGCTGGGATCTTTAAATAATACAAAAACCTAGATCTGTAGATCTGAAGGCCTAGAAATCTAAAATTCTAGAAATTAAAAATTAAATTGCCTAAGTAATTTTACATGAACAGATAAAAAGTTGTCAGAGTACCCATCATATTTTATAATAATTACATGAGTGACTACCAGTGTGTCTCCTCTCTATCAATGCCTGTTCCGAGGTAACTTTCTATCTCCCACTCCTGCTCCATCACTTGTCTACTTACACTTAGAAATGTGCTCTGGGAAGAGCTTATGAACTCTAAGTGGAATGAACTGAAGGAAAGGCTTGCTTTCTCACTACATTATCAAGCAGAGACATAAAATAACCTTGGGTATTTCATTCCCTAAAACAGTTCTTATTAGTTAAAGCCTTGGTATTTGATGACATTAATCCATTCAGGGTTGTATGGCCAGAGATAGCTGCAACCAGCTGATAGAAAATGTATTTTGTCTTTTTCAATGTTACATGTTTTCTTAGTTCAAATATATTTGTTTGCTTTTCCTCTTTAAGGGCATTTTATTTTGTTACATCGTGGGAAATATTAAAAACATTTTATATTCTTACAGCGCTGGGGATATCAAGGGCATTTTACAATGGAAGTATTAAAAACAACACTCATGTGGCTTAAGCAGGGAGACTCAGGAATTATGATTGGTGTCACAAGCGTCCTGGAGGCCAGGGTGACTACATAGCCAGTGTGACTACACAGCAAGGAGGAGAGCTGTCAAGGCGACAGAGCAAGACACAGGTTCAAAAGTCAAAACAAACTAAGAGTATGAGGTTAGATAAAAAATGTAATAATTATACAATTATATATAATTCTTTCATTTGGTTTGTCTTTTGAAGACAGAGTCTCTTCATTCTATAGCCCAGGCTGGTCTGAAAATTACTATGTATTCCTTGAATTTACAATAATCTTTCTGCCTCAGCCTTCAAAGGCCTGGAATTATAGGCATGGAAGCCACCTTTACATATTGTAACCTTATATTTTAGAACATTATAAAAGAAAACCAAGGATAATATACATAGGAATACTGTTTTGATTATAAAAGGTCTAATAATAGTTAGAACACAATTTTGGTTGTAGATTTGTTAAATAAAATATATTCAGATAAATTGTTTTAAAGTTATATATATATCTACATGTATATATGTACATGATTATGTATATGTATGTATATGTTTTTATGTATATAAAAGTTAAATATACATATCTAGTGACTCAGCCATTCTACTTCTAGGAATTTATCCTATGATGTACTTGCACAAATTTACCAAAATATTCTTATTAAGATTTCATTGCAACATCATTTACAATTGAAAATAATGGAGATAAGGGGTAGAGAAATGACTCAGAGGTTAAGAGCACTTGGTACTCTTCAGAAGTACTCAGGTTGAGTTCCCAGCATCCACAAAGTGGCTCACAACCATCTATGATTCCAGTGCCAGGGGATCTGATGCCTCCTTTCTGACCTCCACCACAGCACGAGGCACAACATAGTATACATGCAGCCAAAAACACTTATACAGACATGATAAATAAATCTTTAAATACCAGATGTCACAAAAATATAGTTACCATCTCGTTCTCGTTCACTTTCTGGCCGTGCTCTGGGACCAGTATCCGACCAATCACCACGAAGTCTCAAGCGCTTAACTGGAGGCTGTCGTAACTGAAATGTAATCAATCATAAGCAGATTCTATGTGAGTCTCAAGAAGAATGGGTTTGCCAGACACTATTGCATATGCCAGCAAGATTTTGCTGACAGGACGCTGATATAGCTGTCTCTTGTGCCTGGCAAATACAAAAGTGGATGCTCACAGTCATCTATTGGATGGAACACAGGGCCCCTAAAGAAGGAGCTAGAGAAAGTAACCAAGGAGCTAAAGGGGTCGGCAACCCTATAGGAGAATCAACAATATGAACTAACCAGTACCCCACAGAACTGTGTCTCTAGTTGCATATGTAGCATAGGATGGCCTAGTCGGCCATCAATGGGAGGAAATGCCCTCTGTCTTGCGAAGATCATATGCCCCAGTACAGGGAAATGCCAGGACCAGGAAGCAGGAGTGGGTGGGTTGGAGAGCAGGGCGGGTGAGGGTATAGAGGACTTTCAAGATAACATTTGAAATGTAAATGAAGAAAATATCTAATAAAATAAATAAATAAAAAGACTTTGCCATTTCAAGATTAAAAAAAGAAGAATGGGTTTGCTCTCAGCTTTTATTCTGGTGATAGGGTTTGAATCCTTGTGCATCCAAGGTAAATACTGTACCACTAAGTTAATCTCTAGTCCTCAATTATTACAGCATACTTTAATGGAGCATTTCCATCCCCAAATTGTCTTTAAGTATAGAAATGAGATGCTAGATCAAATGTTACATGAAACATTGTTAAATGCTGTATCAGTCTTCCACAGTGCTTGTGATGATAAGCAGCCACTGGTGCTACAGTCCATAATTACTATTTTCAACCTGAAAAGCACAAATACAAATACAATTTGAAACTGTGTGCATGTAAACTGGGTTTACTAGTGCCAGTCTGCAATCCCAGGCAAGGCAGGAAGATCATAAATTCATGACCTATTTAAGCTATGAATAATAACAGCCTAAGCAACTTACTGGCACCTTGTCTCAAAATTAAATAGAAGAAGAGGAAGAGGAAGAGGGAGAGGAAGAGGAAGAGAAAGAGGAAGAGGAAGGGAGGGGTGGTGGCAGTAGTAATGGTGGTAGTTGTCCAGATGAGATACAGTTCTGTGGTAGGGCATGTCCTTCAATTTAATCTCTAGGAAGAGTGTAAACTGGGAGAGAAGAGAGAAGGAAGAAGAAATGAATGAACCACATATTTACTGAAGATTAGTGACAGGTCGACTGTCGTCCTGTCAGTTAGTGGAACTAGATGGTGTGGTATACATCCCTCGGTAAGTTGGCGAGCCGAGCTGGCTAAGTCGAAAAGATTCAACACAGTCGACAATAAACTAGAACTCGGGCTCTTACGGACCACATCAGTGCGCTCTCGTGGACCCCATCAGAGCGCTCTCGGTGTGGCAGCTCGTTGATTGGCCAGGACAGGGCTTAAGTAGCTGCTTCCGGGGAGGTTCTGGGCCGGCATTTTGCCATTCGTGATGCACCATTAGCCACGTCAAGTTCCTGAGTAAACTGTCCTGAGGAGAAATCTGGTTGTCGTGAGTCTTATTCCTGCTGGACGGGGTAGGCGCGCGACAACCATAATGATAACACACCTAACTATGACATGATATTTTTTACCTTTCTAAAACAATTCTCTAGGTCTCCCCAATATCTATTCCACCCATTCACTATTGCTTCAAACTTCCTCCATTTTCTGCCACTGTTCTTACCAAGTAATTTTTCTCCTACTTAAAACAAAACAAAACAAAACAAAACAAAACAAAACAAAACACCAGAACTACCATATGACCCAGCTATACAATTCCTGGCACATATATATGTGTGTAAGTGTGAGTGTGTGTGTGAGTGAGAGAGAGAGAGAGAGAGAGAGAGAGAGAATGTGTTCATGGCCTTCACAGAAATAGCTTGCACACCCATAGTTACTGCTGTTCTGCTCAGATGAACAGAAAATGCACATGTGATACATAGACGCAATGAGATACAGTCATCTGTAAAAAATGAAATCATGGCATCTGAGGGGAAAAGGTGGGACAGGAAAGTGTAAGATCAAGCAAGGAACACAAACTAAGAAAAACCTGCATGTTATGCCACATATGTGAACCTAGCCTACAATAGAGATGTGAGTGAATTTGTAAATTTGTATACACACATGAAAATGTAGCTAAAGTCCAAAAATGTAGAAAGGAGAACAAGAAAGGGTTATATGTGGTAACGAAGGTGGAGTGTAAGCAGAAGGATGCATTAGTGATGCAAGCAGATATGAACCTAATTACTTTCTAATTTTTGTAATAACATGAATTCAACTTCCCATGTATTTTTATATCCCCAAATAATCCAACATGTGTCATTTATTTGGCAGTGGTTGTTAACAGTTTTCTTTTTAACCCCATTCACCACTAGAGCAATAAGAATTAGATGTGCCTAGTCTTACTGACCAACTTGAAAGAGGGATTTTTCCCCCCAAATTTGTTCTACAAAATAAAAAGTATGGCTTAAAAAATAAAATAAAATAAAATAAAATAAAATAAAATAAAGCCCTGTAGAAATGAACGAATTTTCTCACCTGAATTCTAAGAATTCATTCCTCCATGTAGCTTCCCAACTCCTGGTCATTCTCAGAGTCTGTCAGTCACGCTCTATCTAAGCCCAAGCGCTCCCTTGTGCTTTCTATTGCCTTTCTTCAACCCTCAAACACCTTGAGTCAATAATCACTCTTCTCTTCCTCTATTCATTTTTTCTTACAACATGCTGAAAGTTTGTTTACTGATGCAAAGAAAACCTGTTCCCTGAGAGCTCACATATTTCTTTCACTTCACTCTGAGGCATGAAGAGAGTGTACATTTACCCCACCATTGCTCTCAATCCAACATACTCAGGGTTTCCATTGTGTTTTGTTTTTTTATCTTTACACTGCCAAGGTCACCAAATGTTCTAGTTTCTTTTCTACTGCTGTGATAAACATGACCAAAAGCAACTTGGGGAAGAAAGGGTTATTTCACCTTATAGCTTATCATCTATCATGAAGGGAAGTCAGGATAAGAACTCAAGCAGGAACCAAAAGAGAGTGCATGGAGGAATGTGACTTGCTGCTTTGGTCTCCATGGTTCAGCCTGCTTTCTTAAAAAACCCAAGAGCACCTGCCCAAGAGTGGCAGTGCCCACAGTGGGTTGGACCTTCACACATCAGTCATTAATGAAGAAAATGCCTCCACCGACATGCCCACAGGACAAACTAATGGAGGCAATTGTGTAATTGAGATTCTCTCTTCCCAGGTGTATCTAGGTTTGTGTCAAGTTGACAAAAACTAACTTGTACAAAAATGAATAAACGCTTGCCAAATTCATGGAACATGGTCATTAGTGGAGACCAGTGAGAGACAGGCTGTGGATAAATAAATGTTTTTGCTGCCAAATCTAATGACATGCATTCTAGGAATCAACATGGCAGAAAGAATCAACTCTTAAAAGTTGTCCTCTGATCTCCATATGTGTGCCATGGCATGTATACAGATACATACATACATATATGCAGATACACAAACATACAAACAAGTTAGAGGTAAATACTAAGCTCAATAATCAACTTCCAAGTCAAATAGCACCTTTCAGGGATTACGAACAACTGTTACCATTATCTGCTTCTAGAATCCTTTAATCATCTCCAAAAGAAATCCCATTCCCATCAGCAGACATTCTTCACCTGTCCTTTCTCAAAGGTCTAGAAAACCATTAATCTACTTTCTCTCTAAAGATGTGTGTATTGTGAACATTACTTCATATCAATGGAATAATACAAAATGTAAGCCCTACCAATGTAATAATATGATATGCAGCTTTTTGTGTCTTTTTTCACTTAGCAGGCTTTCACTGATTAATATGGCAGAGTAGCAACAGTGACAATTGCTGCACTACTTTGTGGATATACATAATACTTAACTATATACTTTTAGAAGTTGATTGTGACCAGGGAGGTATCTTAGTGTTTGCCATATAAGCATGAGGACCTGAGTTCAAATCCTTAAAATCTATATAAGAAGTTGGATGTAGTAAGGCACACCTGTAAGCCCAGCACTGGGGGAAGGGAGTCAAAGACAGGAGGATGCCTGGAGCTTGCTGGCTTAAATGAAGGGGCCATGTCTTTATATCATCATTTTCTTTTTTTTTCTTTTTTTTTTTTTTTAAAGAGCCATATTCCCAGCCTCTCACTGGAGAATCTTTTTTTTTTTTTCTCGTTTTTGAAATCTGCATCTTTTTTAATTATTAGATAATTTCTTCATTTACATTTCAAGTGCTATCCCATAAGTCCCCTATACCCTCCCCCCGCCCTGCTCCCCTACCCACCCACTCCCACTACTTGGCCCTGGCATTCCCCTGTACTGGGGCATATAAATATATATCATCATTTTCTTAAGTTTAACATAGAACTAAGTGTATAGAAGGTGCCTAATAAATAATTTCTGGATTAAGAAGAGCTGATCTAAATTATTACTGTCAAAATTTTAATAAACTGTCAAATGAAAAATTATGGAAATTAAGAAGATAGCTCCTTAATTTCATACATATACATAACTATAGGTCAAATATGAGTATGATTTATTTTTATAATTCATATTTTTAAATTATTGTCTTTAATTTGGTTAGTTCAACAAAGCATACTAAGAAAAGCATCTCCATAAAAATGATTCAGCATTTGCCCTGATGACATAATCACCTAAAGAGTCTATGATAGCAAAGTTGGCTGGCCCACTTAAAATGTCTGCGCATTTCCAAATTGTTCATTATCTCTCAGTCCCAGAGTTTGACTGCACCCATACTTATACCTACATGTCTCAAAGGGAACTTATATAGCAGCAACAAAATGACACGGCAGAATTTGTTTTCAGCCAGTCCAAAAAGCTCATAAATAGCTTATAATTTTCCTACTTTATATAAACTTGTTGTCACATTTAATATCCTAAAACTCATCTATAAAATGATTTTTTTCTCATTTTATAATAACTGTCAAGTTCAAATTCTGGAGGTTAGACAAAAGCCAGCATTCATTAGGAACTTATAAAGCCTGTTCCCCTCTACCAAAGGAATCATTTCCTTTTGGCCAGAAGGAACAAAGGGCTATGGTGGTGCCTATTAGCATACCAGACTCCAGGCTCCCTCGGTATCCCTAGTAACTTGTTATACATTTAAAAAGTCCATGCTGGTTTTGGCTTTTCTTACCTTAAATCCCTCTAACTCATGGGCTTCCCTCTGCTCCCCAGCTTCTCATTTCTCCTTATAACCCAGCTGCTTTGGCTATGCTCCCTCCCTCTTGTCTTCCTCTCTTAGTCTTCTCCTCTCACTTTCCCTACCCCCTCTCTCCTTTCACTCCACTACTTTCTCTCTCTGCTCAGGATTTTTCCAGATACCTCTGGCTGAACTCTCCTCCCTCATATCTACAACTAAAACCTTCCCCTCAACCATACCTGAGAGTGGTAGTGCCATCAGTTAATACACAATAGAATTTAGTTTACATCTCATGAGAATTACACATTTGCTACTGTTCTTCCTTTAAATGTGCAAAATGTTGAGACTATAGCTCAGTGCTTGCCTATCGTGTGAGGCCCTGGGTCGAATGCCCAGTACCACAAATCAAACAACATAAGCTCATTAGCAGATATTTAGCTAGTACCAAACCAGTATTAATTATTAATTCATCTGCTGGGCAGTGGTGGCACATGCCTTTAATCCAAGTACTCAGGAGGCAGATCTCTGAGTGTGAGGTCAGCAGAAAATGAGACATGCTTTTCTGGCCTCTGGCATACAATAAGCATGCACATGATGCACAGACATACATACAAGCAAAACATGTACAATAATAATTTTTTAATAATTTTTTTAATTAAAAGTATATCTATAAGCAGTTTTAAAGGTCAGCATGGCTGGCACGTTAGGAAAACTGTAACAAGCTAAACCAAACATGCTCCCATAGCTGTACACTGTCTAAAATGCACTATTTCTACCTTCCTGCTTTTATATTTTGGTCACAGTAATTCAATTCTTACATCCACTTTTATATAAATACCTTCTTAAACTCTGCCCACTTTCTCATATATATTTTATAGAATGTACCTATGGCTATTGTCACATGCTACTAGTGTGTGAAAAAGAGATACAGGTAGGAGAGGATGAACTGCTGCCCACCTATCGGGGTGGCACTTGGTACATCAGCACACTGAGTCTTTTAGACATCTATCATCACATTTTCTACTGTCTAACTGACTTTTCTCCAAGCATCTACAAAGTTAAGAGTTTTCTTACTTCTTTTTAAACTTAGCTCATTTCATTCCTACAGTCCTATTTATTATCCTATTTTGTTATATGTTTCCCAAATCATAAACTCTTTGGAAATCAATGCATTTACTTATTTATTTGAACAATTAACTTTCCATTTCTATTTTATTTTTGAGACTGCATCATATGTAGCTCAGGACCTCAAACTTAGCATGACCATCTTAAACTGATCATCTATCCAGCCTTCCCTTGGGAATTGCAGGCCTCTCACTATGAAGAAAGAATCTAGTTTTGAGTAAACTTACCTCTTCTCGCCTCTCCTCTGCAGAAGGAGTTTTAAGTTCTCGTGCGGTATCATCTTTGGGGTCAAAAAGATAGATGTAATCTGAAGAATAACTGACCAGGATCTCTTGTCCATCTTCACTGTAACACAGTGATGTCACTCTGCATGATTTGTTACTAAGATGAGAAGGTATAAAGCGAGCAACCATTCCAGTAGTTCCTCGGCCTGCATAATTCCCTAAATAACAGGAATTTAGTCAAAATTAATACTGTTATATACATTAAAAACTCATACTGAATTATGAGATAAGTGTAATAATGTAGCAATATAAATCCAAATTACCACTCTCTATATCTTCAAGGTTTTCTTTAACAGTCAAGAATTTCAAACAAGCAAACAAGAATGGTATAAAGATAACACATGTTCCAGTCTTACTGCTATGGCAAACACCAAGAGCAACTTGAGATGGAAAGGTTTAATTTGGCTTACACGCTCAATCACAGCCATCACTGAGAGAAGTCAGAGCAGGAACTCAGTCAGGAGCACAGACAGAATCCATGGAGGACAGCTCCTTACTGGCTTTTCTCCCTGGCATGCTCAGCTACCTTTCTTACACAGCCCAAGACCACAATGGCCTACATAAATTAGCAATTAAGAAAATTTCATATAGGGATACTCATAGGCCAATCTGACTGAGATAATTACCATTTGAGATTCCCTCCTCCTAGGTGTGTCAAGCTGACACACACAGAGAGCATATTTAAACAAACAAAAAACTCCTTTATCATAATTCAAACTTCCAGATTGCATGATTTGCTGAAATATCATTATTAATAGCTGATTCATGCACTAAATTATCTTCAAATTTCTCATTCAAATTATAATCATTTTTATAACTGTAAACATGACACTTAGCAAAATAGCTTGAATATAATTCTCATTGTCTATTGGTTACTTACCTATTTAATCACTTATTTTAGAAACCATTATCTATTTTTTGAACAAACATATTACCACAACCCTTTAAAATAACCTCATTAATTTATAAGTGCCAGGATATTAGAATCACTTCTTTGCTTTCACATAGAGCTCAAAATATTAATAGGTTTGGGTACAGTATAAACAACTCAACACAAAGTTAGGTCAAAGATGAAAATAATATGCAATGTAAAATATAATTTTCTATAGAAGAGACCTTCCTTACCATTTACAAAAATTTGAGATTTAAAAAATTTTTATTTTATAGGTGTTTTAACCACATGTATGAACCATGTGTGTGCACTGCCCATGAAGGCCAGAACAGAGTCCTGAATCCCTAGAAATGGAATTACAGATGGCTGTTAGCCACCACACAGATCCGGGGATATATCATGAGCTACTGTGCCAAAAAACAGAAACAATTACTTGGCTTTCCTCAGTTGCCATAGTTATTTTAATTTAGATATTCTTGGATTATTGATTTAATTATGTAGAGCATTACTAGACTAGGAAGAAATCTCAGTACATTCAACAGAATTGTTGCTTAAAATCTTCAACAATATGTTCTTCTCAAGAACATGAGAGGGCTGGAGAGATGATGGTTAAGTAGCCCAGAGCATGCGAGATTGATTCTCACATGGGTTGCTCCAGTGGAGTCCCCACCACCTCCCTGAGAAAGCAGCAGGAGCTACATGGCAAGCACTAGTCCTCAATACACTCAACCTGCAGCACTGCGGCACTGCGGAGCACAGGGGCCAAGGAACTGCCACGAACTTACAACCTCACTCTGCGGCAACCCAAGGCCAAGAACATGGAGGCTGCAGAGACCAAGCCTCTCGCTCGCTCACTCACTCACTCCCCCTCACAAACACACAGCAGCACCACAGAGAACTGCTAGAGCCTGAAGGACTCAGTGGAACTGGGCCAGCACCCACTTCTCTTTTCTCATTTTCTCTGGGTAACTTCCACTCTTTCGTTTATGTTTCATAATGGTTTTGCATTTATTTGTAAATTGTTTAGTGAGGTTTTATGATTGTTGTTTATGTTCATCCAACTGGTTTACTAGGGGGGGCATTCTTTACTATACTCTTCAGTTGCATCTCATATACTATCCACTCTTCTTCCTAAATTGATTTTACTTACTGCGATGGAAGGAATGAAATGAAGGACATGTGCATGCCAGGCCAATACTCTACCTCTGACCTGTATCAGTGTGAAACCCTGTTATTTGGCTGCATGTTGGAGACTGGCTTTGAACTCCTGCCTCTGCCTCCCATCCTGAGACTGCAGGCACTAACTATCATGTCTTGTTTATAATCCCAACTTTAATAACTCTGGTAGTCTTCAGTACAATTCAGTATGAGAGCAGAGAGTTAAATTGGTCCAGGAGTGCTCAATTCTAAGGATCCCAAAGCATGGTCCTGCAAAAAATATAAATTATCTTGCTTCTGGTAAGAGCAATAACTAAGTCTATAATTTGATATTATTTTACGGTTTCACCCAAAATGTGCATATTCAAATTGACAGCACTCCTTATCACAGTCCCAAAGTGAAACTCTCTCAGAATGTAAAGGCCTGAGGATGGGAGGAATGGTATGAAACACTGTTTTGAATGTGGCGTTGCTCCTGCATCCATGGACTCACGTATCTGTGGTTACCTGCACAGGATCAGCCACTGACAGTCTAGCAGCATGTGAGGCCTCACCTCTAACTGAAGAGCTCCTGGTAGTTAATGGGGCTAAGGAAAGAAAGGAATTTTTCTTCCATGATGTAGCCACCAGGAAATTGCCAGAGTAACTATTGAATTCAATAGGCTGTTGAGGGACAATGACATGAAAGTAGGAAGGACATGTTGGAAAAGAAGGGTTTCAGGGGAGTGAGAGGATAAAACAGAAGAATGGAGAGGTAAAAATGATCAAAATATATAAATGTGTGAAATTGTCACAGAATTAAAATTTATTAAAAATAAAACAGAAAAGTTCTCATCTAGTATGCCTTCCCACTTGACCTCTAGGTTGGTTCTTACTGACACTGGTGGTTTCTGTTCAAGTCCACTCTTACTTTTAATAACAAATGTGAATATATATTTATTACTCATCATTGTATAAATGTACATTCACATGTATACATGCATAATCTTTTTAGTTGGATTTGGGCATAATAATATTGCACATATTGATTCTGCTTAGCTTGGAATGCTGTGAATATTGTTGCAGTGCTGAATTTAAGTCTGATTTTGTAACTGCATGGGCAGCAAAGGAGATAGTCTGTCTCTGTGTGGCTTTAAGACAATTAAAACAATGGGTCCCAGAGAATTAGAATTTCCCCAGGACTGTCACGCTGGAGGCAGGAAAGGCTAAAATCCTGGTGACAGCTGGAGATGACTATGGCTTCCTGACAGAGACTTTGCACAGTCCTGCCTACACTGTACACTCTACACTTCCTGGCTTTTGTTTCAGCCTTTCTATAAAATTATAATACTTATACAGAAAAGGCAGAGACAAAGTAGGAACCCTTTTCTTCACAACATGGCCAAACGTAAATAAATCCACTTTCCTTCATCAATATGCCTCCTAATTACTTTCAAGAAATACTGGTTTTATAAACTGAAGTACTCTTGTGAGACTGCCAAAAATTGGCAGCAATTATCATAAGGCAAAATGGAGGACCAGAATAGATTCTCCCTAAGTCTCTAGTAGTCTCTAGTAGATCTAACCCTAAGACAGAGAGCTAAACTCTAGAAATGCAAGAAAACAAATTTCTATTGTCTTAAGAGAGTCACTTTCGTAACTTATTGTGGCATCCTTGGGAAAGAAACAAATTGTTATAAATCTCAGATTTATTTTATGTGTATAAGTGTTTGCTTGAGAGTGTATGTATGTGTGTGCATACATGTGAGGACATGTACATACCACATGCATTCCTGGTACCCTCAGGAGTCAGTTCCCCTGGAACTGGAGTTGTAACCCATAATATGGTGTTAGGAACCAAACATGGGGCTCTCTGTAAGAGCAACAAGTGCTTTTACTCTCTGAGCCATCTTTCCAAATCCAATTTTATTCTTAATAACAGGGTGGAGGTATATGTGTACCTGGGTGTAGGTACCTAAGGAGATCAGAAGATTACATATCAGATCCCCTAGAGTTGGGTGGCTAAGAGCCATCTGCTGCAGTTGTGAGCTGTCTGTTTATCTTGAGTGCTGAGAACCAAGCTCAGGTTCCTGTAAGAGCAGCAAATTCTCTTATCCACTGCACCCTCTCCCCAGCTCCTGTTATGAATTAATAAACTGTGCAAGTATCATCCCAATAGGCTTTCTTGCTTTCTTTTTGAGACAAGAGCTCATGTAGTGCACGCTGGCCTCAAACAGGAATGATCCTGAACTCCTGATCTTCCTGCCTCAAGCTACAGAGTACTGAGATTACAGCCACACAACACTATGCCTAATTACCAACAAGAGCATAGTTAAAAATTAGTGAAGTACTTTTCCTCTTAGAATAATCTATATTATTTAAAAGTTAAAAACTATGTAAATGTGAACTAACTAGTACCCCCTGAGCTCATGTCTCTAGCTGCATATATAGAAGAGGATGGCCTAGTTGGCCATCATTGGGAAGAGAGGCCCCTTGGTCATGCAGACTTTATATGCCCCAGTACAGGGGAACGCCAGGGCCAAGATGTGGGAGCGGGTGGGTAGGGGAGCAGGGCCGGGAGGGGGGAGGGTATAGGGAACTT
>LR750282.1:508121-571040 GCA_902729485.2 Mus minutoides | reverse complement strand
TATGTAAATGTAAAAATATTATAAAGATTTCTTTGAACAGTCTCAAATTTTGCTTAATATTTCCTCACCTGTGGCTCTCGTGCCCAGCATTCGCCGATCATAAATCCGTACTGAGCTATCAGAACAACCCACAGCAAGGTAATATGGTACTGGGGGACAGATAGCCACAGATGTGGCAGCACGCCTACAGTTGATTAAAATATCCTAGAAAAGACAGACATGAGACCAGGTACATAGCTATATAGAAGTGAATAGTCTACTTTCAAAGCATTTTCCATTTAATTATAAGAAAATAACCTACCTCAGACATTCTAGTTCAGTCAGCAAAAACAAAAAGGGAAAACACAACAAAATGGTTTTCTTGTAATCAATTTTTAAAGACTGTTAGAATTTATTTCTAACATATTTAGTAGAAAGGGAAGCTCACAATATTATTCATATTACATACATTTACGAAGTTCATAATTCAAACAACTTGGTAGTTGGAAATTATTCCAGTCACTGGACTTTCTTTATATTCTTTGACTACACATATGATAAGCTTTACCAAGAAAATAATTCTTCCACTTCTTAATCCTTGTATTATTTTGTGAATGTCATTTAGAAAAGCATACATGTGCCCTCCTAAAGTGTGGACCAAGACCTGGTTTACAAGCATTTGGAAGAATGAGTTTTAGCACCCACCGCTTACTAGGAAGCCTGGAGCTCCTCACTGTTCAACACTCTTGCCCTTCTCATTTGTACGTCTGGAGCCAGTCCCACACTGGTCCTGTTCCACCAACAGTTCTCACAGGTCCCAGCACTGATGGTGGGCACTGCGCTGAGTCTGCACAGGGTCCCTTTCGGCTTCCTTCTCAGGTGGTCTATCTGCCCCCTACCCTCTGGGCCACTCCTCAGGGAGAAGGGGTTCTCTTTCCCTAGTAGCTTTTATTCTTGAGGGGTACACTCCACAGTATTAAAATTGGGAAAAATGTATATAAAATGTGTCTATGAAGATATTATACATACACATTTTCCCTCAATACTGAGGTTCAAACACAGGGCCTTTGGCATGCTAGCTACCACTGAACTAAACCCCTGGTCCCAAAACACCCAATATTTAAAACTTATTTCAGAGTTTTCTATTCAATGTGTATATGCTTTTATGTATGTATGTATATGTGTATGTATGTATATATATATTACATATCTAAAAAGAGATGAAAATTTTGTGTTCAAAATTTGTTCCTACTTTTTGTTTTCTGTTTCATCTGTTTCAAGGGCATATTTGTGTCTGTGTGTGTGTGTGTGTGTGTGAGAGAGAGAGAGAGATGATTCACTGGTTAGTTAGCAAGTAATCAGACTGATTAGGAATGATTCTTGCCTTTGTTTTGTTTCTGCTACTTTCAGTAAAAACAAAGTGAATAATTTCTTTATTTCATTGACCACTTCACCAACTCTGTGAAGATTTACTGTTCTCTATATACTATATGACAGAGAACTCTTGAACGAAGTTGTCTAGGACCAAAAGACTTTTTCAGGCCTTTTACAAGTTTTAAATATTATTAATTCATAAAAGTAAACAGATTTTTGAGACATGGACTAAATTTGATTGGTAACACACTGAGAGAATGCTATTTCTTTAAAAAACAAAACAAAATAAAAAGCAGTAGTGGCTCATGCCTTTAATCTCAGCACTTTGGAGGCAGAGACAGGGAGATCTCGAGTTTGAGGCCAGCCTAGTCTACAGAGTAAGTTCCAGGACAGACAGGGCTACATAGAAACACCCTGTCTTGAAAACAATCCAAAAATATAAAAAAATAAAAGATGGAGGTAAAGATACTAAGTCTCACCTACTTTTACCACTGCTGTTTTGCAAACTGTCTACTGATAAATTCTCCAGGTTTTTATAATACTGGACAAATTGTCACATTTACTTTTGCATATGTATATGTGTGTATATGTCTGCATGTGTAGAATGTGTGTGCGTATGCATGCACATGACTGAGTATAGATTAGGCCAGAAGTTGATGGTAGATGTCTTCCTCAATAGCTCTATACCTTATTACCGGATACAGAGTTTCTCACTAACCCGGAAGCTCATCATTTCAGTTAGGTGGCTGACTAATGAACTCCATGCTCAGCTTTACATGGGCACTAGAGTTTAAAACTCAGGTCCTTACACTTTACACAAGTACTTTACAAATTGAGTCATCTATCTACCACCTATAAATAGATTTAAATGTACAACTGAAACAGAAGTTTCTCTACCTCATTAACATTTAAATTAAAATTTTTGTGATTGAAATTTTAGCATAACAAAATTATCACCAAAGATATCATAACATTTTGCACATCACTTGTATAAAACTTGAATTCTTACATCTTTACAATCTTCTTTTGTGCAACTGGTTTTGATGCGTGTATCAAACCACCTAACAGTTCCATCTTCACCACAGGACAGAAAGGTGTAAGGGTCGTTTGGTACAGTCATAATCTGAAGATGAAACAAAAGTACAAGAAACACTACGGCACAATTAAACAGGTGACTTTGAAACACATTGCTACTGTTTCATAATCCATGAAAACTATCTGTATAAGTATCTATGACTTACCAAAAGTGATTTCAAACAGAATACAAAGAGATACAATAGCCTTTTAAAATGATTAGTTACTGTGAAATTATATTAATATAACTTCATGTAAAAATTTCCAAACTTTGTGACTATGTTTAAGTGAAAGATAATGAAATGGAAAGATTATGCTGACTTATCCATGTGGACATAAAATAATTATAGGAGTCTTTAAGAATTAAAGAGGGAGGCAAGATTGTATATTTCAGAAAAGACTACATGAAAATGGAAAAAGTCCAACAGAAAAAGAATGCTTTGAAGACTGTTGACTTAGAAGATGGAGTAAGGAATCCTGATCCAAAACAAATGTAAAAGTTACAGAGGTGGTGAAGGTAAAGGCAGGAGGCTGGCAGACTCATTAACACTTGGATTGGAGCCCAGTAAGACTCATGTTAGATTCCTGACTTCCAGAATTATTGGACAATAAACTTGTGTTGTTTAAAGCTACATGTATAGATATACTATTTCTCTAAAATTTAAGTATTGATATTTCTTTGCTATTATTTAACAAGTTTACAATCAACACAAAATAGTAAGGCATAGAAAGGCAATTATAAAAAGCACATTAATACAAATGAATGAAATACATGGTGCATGGAAGCTGTGACTTTTGACTCATTTCACATTTGTGAGAAATGAGATTACTGTATCCTGTTAGCCAGTTAGCAGTGTTGAATTACTTACTTATTAAGCCATTTGTCAGTAAATGTATTTGCAATTTGTTGCTGACTCGGGTCTAATGACTTTATTAAATAAAAAGGTCATTTTTTTCACTTTGTATACTACTGTCTACAAACCAATTTTTTAAAGATTTATTTATTTATGCTGTATACAGTGTTCTGCCTGCATGTATGCCTGCAGGCTAGAAAAAGGCACCATTAGAGATGGTTGTGAGCCACCATATCGCTTTATTGGATTCAGGACCTCTGGTAAAGTGGCCAGTGTTCTTAACCTTTAAGCCATCTCTCCAGCCCACAAGCCAAATTCTTAGAAGCACATCTTCCTAAAGTACTATTCATACAACTTATTTAATACCTTTAATTAGTTCATTAGTTTGGAAAAACAAGTTTCACTCATGCAATTACAATATGAATCATTAAAACATTTCTAACGGATGCCCTTTGACACAGACTAGGAGTTCAGTCAGTAGAAATGTGTCAGTCTGGCTGTTGACTTAGAGATTCAGTGACTACACACAAAGATCAATACAAAAATCTATAAAATCAGTCCTAGGAAATCACTAAACAAATAGAAACAATAACAAAATTAGGGAAGAAGGGAAAACACACTCTTGTTTAAATTTATGTGCACTTGGGTTTTGGCTGCATATATGTTTGTATGTGGGTATCAGAGTTCCTAGAACTGGAGCCGCAGACCACTGAGAACTGAGAACTGCCACCTGGGTACGGCAGTTGAACCTGGGACCTCTTAAGCACTGAGTCATTTCTCCAGCCCCAAACACACTCTTTAGAATCAGTCTATTATGGTATTTTAAAAGGTTCAAGCTATCCAGGCATGGTGGCACATACCTTTAATCTCAACACTGGGGAGGTAAAGGAAGACATATCTTGAGTTCCAGGTCAGCCTAGCATACATAATGAGCTTTAGTCCAGCTGGGGCTGCACGGTGAGTGAGGAGAGAAACTCAAGCCTGAGGTGCTGGCCTCTGCCTATAATCCCTGTACACAAGAGACAGAGGCAGGAGGACCAGGAACTCAAGGTCAGCTGCAGCTACACAGCAAGCTTAAAACCGTGAGAACTACAGCAGACTCTGACTCAAAAGCCAATTAACCTATCTGTGTAAGGGGAGTGGGGCAGGACAGGGATGGGGACAGAGTTTAGGGAGGCCAAGGGTGGTGGTATACACCTTTAATCCCAGCACTTGGGAGACAGAGGCAGGTGAATTTATGTGACTTCAGGGCCAGGCTGATCTACAAAGCAAGTAAGGGCTACAAAGTGATACCCTGTCTCAAAAAAAAAAAGTTTTTTTTTTTAAATTTATTGTGTTACAACAACAAAAATTAACTTACTTGGTAAGGATAACAGGAATGAATCTCTGTAAGGCAGTATATTTCAGAGAACAAAACCTACTACAAACCCATGCAACAAAGTAAAAATAGCATATTTAAAAGCTGGCATCTGCCACGATAAAACCCATTATCTTGATATGCTAATGTAAAGTTTATTTAAAAATAAATAAATACAAAAGGGTGGAAAAGCTAGAATCTGACTAAGACATGGTTTTTAATTGCAAATTTATCTTACAACACTAATACTAGAATCTTAATTTTGTACGTTTATCCACAAAATCTACCATGATAAACTTCCAGAAATGCTTAGTACAATCTACCAATGATTTCTATACCTAAAAAAGTAAGTACATGTGTAAACAAATGCATAGACACTTCTACACACTTACACAGAAGCATGCATTTACACATCTAACCACAACCCTGTACCTCATAAGTAGTTCCATAATGGCACGTAAATTGGCACTGTCTGTTAGTTTCTGCATCTTGCTCAATGTTAGTATAAAATATGACTCCATCTCCAGAGCAAGAGACAATCTGCTTATCATCTGTGCACGGCAAAAACTTTGCACTAAATATATTTGCTCGATGCCCTGAACGGATGGTTGTCAAAACCTAAAATATACAAAAAATGTAATTCATAGCATTATTTTTCTGGTGAGAAACATTTATGTTTAACATAATTATAATTAGTAATATATTCTTAAAAGAGTATTACTTTTTTCATTATCATCTGCAAAATTATAAAATTCCTTTATATTTCTAATATTTCTTCTAAATATTTAAAATTAAAATACCTGAAAGGCCCCTAAGGTGTTAGATATAGAATGTTATAATAAACAAAGCTTTGAGATTCAAACCACAATTCATTTGGAAAACTAGTAATACAATTTAAATAATGTATGCTATTAGTTTTGTTGTGAATATTTACTCTTTGAAGTGCTTTTAAATATCAAACTACAGCTGTAATTTGGATAGTGCTTTGCTTCTCAAACAGTAAAACTTTAAATCTATTGTATGAGCCCACTGGGAGCAGAGTTATTGCTAGTTTGGGGCACAGTCTTATACTATAACTCAGACTCGTAACTTAAGATCCTTCTGCCTCTACCTCCTAAGTGTCAGGATTGTAGGTCTATGCCAACAAAAGGTTATTTCCAATATGCTACAAATAAAACAGCAGAAAGTAGAATTCACTCAAACACCTTTATGTTTTAGAAAAAAACCCACAAAGTCTTTTTTTTTTTGGGGGGGGGGGGGTTGTTTGAGACTGCGTTTCTCTTTATAGCCCTGGCTGTCCTGGAACTCACTTTGTAGACCAGGCTGGCCTCGAACTCAGAAATCTGCCTGCCTCTGCCTTCCAAGTGCTGGGATTAAAGGCGTGTGCCACCACCGCCCGGCTCACAATGTCTTTTTTTTGTTCAATTAATGTTATTGAGATATTATTTGCCTATTGTCCACTTGGATAAAGTGAAGAGTATTTAACTCTTCTAGAGTATAAAGCACACTGAAAACTTAAATGTTAAATATTCCAACAGGATGTAGTTTTGCACACCTTTAATCCCAGCCCACAGGAGGCAGAGGCATAGTATCTCTGTGAGTCTGAGGACAGCCTGGTCTACATAGTGAGTTCCAGGACAGCCTGAGCTACATAGTGAAACCCTGTCTCAAAATCCCCCACCCAACCACACAAGAAAAAAACCTTACATATCCCAAAGGAAACTGTAGTACCTACATGTGACAATGTCTAAATTACACGATTAAGTTTAATGAAGATGATAGTCTAATATAAACACACATCCTATTAAGCCAATTCCCTTTTTTGCTAGCTTCTGTAACATTAAATTATACATATTTAACCACTTTACCTTTCTGCTGTATGGATTACTAATTACAAGTTTAGTGTCATCAGAGCCAGATAAAATATATTCTCCAGTGTCATTCCAACAGATTGTATTAACCTAAAAAACAAAAAAGAAGCATAAACAAATTGAACATAAAAAGAAGGAAGCCATCTTTCACTTACCCGTTTTACAAAATTTACAATACTAGTAAAACTATCAATGAAGGAAAGTTTATAGGTTGAAACCAGACTTCAGTTCTTGATTCACATACAAAAGACCTGAAATCCTGTTATATGCTAAGAGACTCAAGAAACTACTGCAAAAGTCAACAATTGTTCTTGGATCCTCCAGACAAACTGCTAGTACCAGGACACCAGGTAGTCCTGACTTGAGAGGAACAGAAACCTCTTCAGGGAACAATCGCTAGGCAAGAAAACTTAAATTGGGGCTGGTGAGATGGCTCAGCGGGTAAGAGCACCCGACTGCTCTTCCGAAGGTGATAAGTTCGAATCCCAGCAACCACATGGTGGCTCACAACCATCCAATCTGGCTCCCTCTTCTGGAGTGTCTGAAGACAGCTATAGTGTACTTACATATAATAAATAAAATAAATCTTTAAAAAAAAAAAAAGAAAACTTAAATTACAACATGCTAAGGGTGCTGATAAAGTAGACAATATATAAGAATAGGAGATCTAAAGCAGACAGGGTGATTCTTAAGAAGAACAGTAGAGTAATACTAGAGATAAAAAAAAAAACTAACACGCGTGAAGATGGCTTTGATAGGCTTAATAGCATATTGATATAGTTGAAGAAATGACTTTAGGATATACAGAAACCTTCAAAACCACAAAGGAAACAAAGTTTGGGGTATGGGAAAGGGGAAGCCATTAGAATATCCAAGGACTGTGATACAAACACAAAAGGTACATGATCCATGTTTAATGGAAAACACCAAAAGACTAAAGTAAGAAAGGGCAGAAATATTTGAAATAATGACAGAACTACCTTCAAAATAGTATCAGCAGAGTACAGATTCAGGGTGCTCAAGGAAGCTGAGAAGAACAAATATCCAAAAAGAATCAAGTATTCGAAGTCCTGGAAAGAGGCCACAAAGGCTGGTTGCCTGATCAGATCCTTAGTGATATGCAGGGGCTGGAGTACTACAGGTCTCACTGATTACAATTTACTTTGGGCTATCTTTAGCTCCCTTTGTAGCTATCCCTTGCCCACACTTGTTTGACCTAACATCCTTGTGACTATCAGGCGAAACCTTTTAGAATGTATTAACTGGGCTGGAGAGATGGCACGGTGGTTAAGAGCACTGACTGCTCTTCCTAGAGGTCCTGAGTTCAATTGTAATGGGATCTGATGCCTTCTTCTGGTGTGTGTGAAGACAGCTACAGTGTACTTAATAAATAAATCTTTAAAAAAAAATGTGTTAACTTAGCTTCCACCAACCCAAAGCTAACAATTATCAGGTAACACCTAAAACCTAGAGACAGCCTGAGACTGAGCCTTCCCCCACTTTACTATGCTTATCTGACCACTGACATATTTTTCAAGTGTCTTCTGACTTACAATTGTCTTTTTTCTGTTACTATAAAAATTTCAGCTATTAAAAACAATGAATTTATGAAATTCTTGAGCAAATGGATGCATCTGGAGGATATCATCCTGAGTGAGGTAACCCTATCACAAAAGAAGTCACTTAATATGCACTCACTGTTAAGCAGATATTAGCCCAGGAACCTAGAATACCCAAGATACAATTTCCAAAACACAAGAAAATCAAGAAAGTCCAACGCGTGGATACTTCATTCCTCCCTAGAATATGGATTTAAAATATACATGGAAGGAAGTACAGAGACAAAGTATGGAACTAAAATGAAAGGATGGACCATCCAGGGAGTGCCCACCCAGGTGGTCCATCACATAATCAAATCAGCCACCAAATGTAGACACTACTGCATATGCCAGCAGGACATTGCTGAAAGGACCCTGAGATAGCTTTCTCCTGTGAGGCTTTGACAGTCCCTGACAAATACAGAAGCGGATGCTAACAATCATCTATAGGGCAGAACATAGGGTCCCCAATGTAGGAGCCAGAAAGAGAACCCAAGAGCTGTAGGGGTCTGCAACCTTATAGATGGAACAACAATATGAACTAATCAGAACCCCCAGAGCTCACGTCTCTAGCAGCATATGTATTAGAAGTTGGCCTTGTTGGCCATTACTGGGGAAGAAAGGCCCTAGGTCTAGCAATGTTTGTAAGCCCCAGTACAGGGGAATGCCAGGGCCAAGTAGTGGGAGGGAGTGGGTAGGGGAACAGGGCAGGGGGAGGGTATAGGGGACTTTTGGGATAGCACTTGTAATGTAAATGAAGAAATTATCTAATAAATAAATTTAAAAAACACTTTTTATAGAAAAAAATTTCAGGAAACAGTTACTGTATTGACCATGGAATTCAGGGATATCTAAATCTGTGTTGTTGGGCCACCATCATTCATGTCTGACTCCAGAATAAACTCTTGTGGGGTTTTGAGGTGAGAACTGTGTTTCTTTTTTTTTTTTTTTCAACTTTTATTAGATATTTTCTTCATTTACATTTCAAGTGTTATCCAGAAAGTTCCCTGTATCCTCCCCCCTCCCGGCCATGCTCCCCTACCCACCCGCTCCCACCCCTTGGCCCCAGCATTCCCCTGTATTGGGGCATATAAAGTCTGCATAACCAAGGGGCCTCTCTTCCCACTGATGGCCAACTAGGCCACCCTCTTCTATATATGCAGCTAGAGACATGAGCTCAGGGGTACTAGTTAGTTCATGTTATTCTTCCACCTGTAGGGTTGAAGACCCCTTCAGCTCCTTGGGTACTTTCTCTAGCTCCTTCTTCCTTGGGAACCCTGTGTTCCATCTAATAGCTGACCGTGAGCTTCCACCTCCATGTTTGCCAGGCATTGGTATAGTTTCCCCCGAGACAGCTATATCCGGGCCCTTTCAGCACCATCTTGCTGGCATATGCTATAGTGTCTATGTTTGGNTTATATATACTATCATATCATCTGCAAATAGCGATAATTTGAGTTCTTCCTTTCCAATTTGTATCCCCTTGACCTCCTTTTGTTGTCGAATCGCTCTGGCTAGGACTTCAAGTACTATATTGAATAGGTAGGGAGAAAGTGGACAGCCTTGTCTGGTCCCTGATTTTAGTGGGATTGCTTCCAGCTTCTCTCCATTTAGAGAACTGTGTTTCTTACATAACAAATAAATGAGTATCTTTCAAGAAAATCAAAGATAAAGAAAACAATCTGAAAGAAGCCAGGAGAAATACCTTATCCACAAAGGATAAGATAATAATGTCATCTGACTTCTCAGAAATGTAAGTAAGAAGTATAGAATGAAATTAAAGTGTTGAGAGACAACAAACATTCACAAAGAATTCTATACTCACCCTTTCAAAATTAGACTAAATAAAGATGGTCTCCAACAAACAAAAATTGAGAACATTTGTCTCTAGGAAAATGGCCTTGCAAGAAATGTTTAAGAAGTTCTTTAGAGAAAGGGAAAATAACAGGTGAGAAAATTTGGATCCACATAGAGAAAATAATATGGCCCGAAATAAAAATCAACATTAAGAACACTGGCTGCTCTTCTAGAAGACCAGAGTTGCCAGCACCCACTCTGATCCTCTCTCAATGACTTGTAACTGACTCCAGCTCTAAGGGGATGCAATGCCTCTGCCCTCCAAGGAAGGAGATATAAGCCACAGAGCAAGATCTAGGTTAACCAGGGCTACCTATCAAGCAAGGCTTTATCAAGCAGGGGCAGTGGTGGCATACGACTTTAGTGCCAGCACTCAGGAGGCAGAAATAGAGGCAGGCAGATCTGGGCAGCCTGGTCTGCAGAGTGAGTTCCAGAACAGCCAAGGCTACATAGAAACACTGACTTGAAAAACCAAAAAACCTCGTTAAAAAAATATTAAAAAGGAACAAACAAAAAAAGATATCTACTATATGATTTATTTATTCTACTCCTATGTATCTATCAAGAAGAATAAAAAAACAGTATAACTTCCTAGTCTCCAGTCTGTCTCCAGTAAGAAACAATGTCCATCAGCAGGTGAATAGTCAAATTACAGTATACCTATACAATAATAAATAACTACTTGACATCCTCAACAATAATGAAGCACAAAATAATTATTCTAAGTTAAGTCTACACTTAGTAATTCTAAGTAAGAAGTTAAACACCAGAATAATACAGGGCCAGAGGCATAGCTCAGTGGTAGTTAAACACCAAAATAATGCAGGCCAGAGGTGCATAGCTCAGTGGGAGAAGACTTGGCAGCAAGCACAGGGCTTTGAGCTTGATCCCTGGCATAGTGGGAAAGTGGTAGATGATTCTACTGATTAAAATTCTAGAAAATATAAATAACACTACAATTAACTGATAACCCACTATCACCAGGATCAGCCTAAAAATTAAAATAAATTTACCAAGGGATTGACTAGGGTTAATTATGGTAATGAGAAATGAAAGGGTGAATTTACCATTGCAGGTGGTTGATAAGCTGATTTGATGACTTCACCAATATATACATACATTTAAATTGACCAAAGTGTACATTTTAACTAAGTTCAGTTCCCTATGATCCCTGAAAGTGCCCAATATCAAAAGTAAAGTCAACGACATCAATAAACCTCCTAAAATCTCCATAAAATTGTAATGAAAATAAGTTAATTGACAAAATTAACTTAAAAACTGATTAGACATTCGTATCAGCTACACTAGATGCTAGACTGCACATTTATAGCCTGTAATATTACTGAGTAACATAATAATGTCCAACCTAGAATTTTATGCCCACTCAAATCATGAATCAGGTTTGAAGGCAAATAAAAAGGAGGCCTGAAGTGGTGAGAAAGTTTACTTTCTTCTCCAAAATACCTGAGAACACAGTAAGACCTAAAAGAAAAAATTAAAGACCAGAGATATAGATAATACCAAATCTATTTGCTACTAACATTTGAAAATCTTTCTTTGGATGTGGTAAAAGGTTTGGTCTTTGGCTCCTAAAGGGTATAAACACTGGGATATAGAACATTCTTACCCTCTTCAGTGAACAATTCCTAAGTATCCAACATGCTAAGAATTCCTGGATATTTATTCTCCTGGAATATTTATTCATTTAGTATCTTCCTGAAGAAAATCTCTGAAGAGGTGTCTCAGTCTAAATGTGTGAATAGGAATAGGGGCCAGTTTGTTGACTATGAATATGAATGTTCATATATGCTATAATGACATATAGTAAACACAATGAAAAAAGCTAGCATAAAGATTAAAGGTGGTATACTGTTCAATTAGGGAAAGCTTTTCTGTTACGTAATGCTTCAAAGAGGGATAAATGAAAGTAAGCTTCACAGAACTGTGGAAGAGACTTCCTGTTCTAAGACGTAAAATATATAAGATAGAAGCCAGGTACGGGGTGCATGCCTAAAATCCTCACACTTGAGAAGCTGTGACAGATAACAAACTCAAGGATGGCTCAGCCTGCAGTGAGGCCCAGTTCAGAAGAATTCATTCTCTCTCTCTCTCTCTCTCTCTCTCTCTCTTTCTCTCTCCTCTCTCTCATACACACACACACACAGAGAGTCTAAATTTTAAAAACTGTTTTGTTTTTGAGACAAGGTTTAAAAAACTGTTTTAAAGAAGTAGACCAGTGAGCTAAGAAGACACCAACGGAGCAGGTCAATGAGGCAGAGGGAAAACAAGAACACAGTATTAGCAGAAAAGCATTTCAATGGAGAGGAGAAACTCTAATGACAGTTAAATTTCTAAGAAGTAAGCTTGGACTCTAGAGATATGAGAATCATAAAAACCCTCATACAAGCAATTTCAATAGAGTTAACAAAATGGAAGCCTTTTGAGAAAACACACGTGGCCTTCATACACCACAAAACCAAACCTTGCACAATTTTCTAAATTAAAATATGTGCTGGGGTACAGATGTGTATATGTGAATATGTTCAAAACATACTGCATAAAATTCTCAAAGGGAAAAAAATTCCAAATATACTTGTATTTTGTTATGTGGGGGGGTCTCAGGCTGGCCTTGAACACACTACATAGCTGAGGATGACCTTGAATTCCTGATCCTCTGGTCTTTTTTCTCACATGTACTGGGATTACAAATATCCACCTAGCACACTTTAATTCAAAAACTTTATTCCCACCACTCACCGACTCCCTTGTTTCTTTTCTTAATCTCTCTTTTCTTTTCCTTTCTTTCTTTCTTTCTTTCTTTCTTTCTTTCTTTCTTTCTTTCTTTCTTTCATGGGGCAGGGGTAGGAAGGTGGGTAGGGGCAGGGTCTCACTGTATAGCCCTGGCTGGTCTAGAACTCACTATGTGAGCCATGTTGGCCTTGAAATCAAGAGTATTACCTGCCTTGGCTTCCCAGGTACAAGGATTAAAACTGTGTGTCATCATAACTTACCTATTTTCCCATTCTTAAAAGTCAGTTTAATCCATTCTAGGAAGATTAGGAAATTTCATCAGAAATTTATTACAGACATTATTAAAGCCATTTATAGTTAAGAGTTAACCATTACTTACACAGCCATCATGCACATTTAAAGTTGCTTCAAGTTTTAATCTTTGGATAAATTCTCTTCTTCCTGTTTAAAAAGAAAGAATTCAATAAATCATACAATCTTCATTGAAATTAAGAGCCTACAACCTGACACAATATGATTCAACTTCTAATTTCAGCTTTACCATTTATAAAATGAGTATTAGACAAACTAACCCTCTAAAGTCTACTTCCTTATTAATGTAACTTACAAAAGACAACATGGCATCTGAACCCCAGTAAATTCTTGTTTCTCCATCAATTCACTTTACAAATAATGTTCCAGATAATGTTCTAGAAGCAAGGAATACAGGGCTCCCTTGGGCAATAAAAAAGACAATAAAAGGTGTATCTGTTATGAAGGCAATTAGCAGGAAAATAAAAAATAAAAGGGATGAAAGAGGGCTGGTGGGAATGTGTGTGAGGTTTTTAATTTTAAACAGGGTAGAAAATAGTAATAATAAGATGTACCAATTTTAAAATAAGGATATATACATTTTTATTTATGTGCATAAGTGTTTTATCTGTGAGTATGTATGAACACTGTATACAAACACAGGTTCTTTGCAAGAACAACAAGTATTCTAACTGCTGAGCTATCTCTTCAGCCATCAATATTTTAAACAAATATATAGTAGAAAATGTATAAGAAAAATCAGCCTGAATGTCCATTAAGAGCAAGATAGTTTAAATGATGCAAAAATAGGTTTAAGTTCCGTTTTTGAAAAATGAGAAATGTCTCCAAGAAATGAATCATCTTTACCAAAGATAGACCAGAAAGCATACTTATTCAGCAGCTGCAATGAAAGGTGAATTTATAACAAAGAGCTACAATTAACTGAATAATCAGGCTGATGAGTTACCAAAATTATACTAAATTCTACATTCTGTCATGAAGGACAAGTTTCTGTGTCACACTTCCTTGCCACTCAAAGAAAAGATCCTCAAGTTAATTTGTTTGACTTCTTCTTTAGGTTTCTCTTTTGTTTGTTTGGTTTTTGTTGATGTTGTTTTTTGTTTTTGTTTGTTTTCTTTTCAGACAGGGTTTTCCTGTGTGACTCTGACTCTGGCTGTCCTAGAACTCATTCTGTAGACCAGGATAGCCTTAATCTCAGAAATCTACCTGCCTCTGCCTTCTGAGAACGGGGATTAAAGGTATATGCCACTACCATCCCTTCCTTCATTTATTTATTTATTTATTTATTTATTTATTTATTTATTTATTTTTGTTTTTTCGAGACAGGGTTTCTCTGTGTAGCCTTGGCTGTCCTGGAACTCACTTTGTAGACCAAGCTGGCCTCGAACTCAGAAATCCGCCTGCCTCTGCCTCCCTAGTGCTGGGATTAAAGGCATGAGCCACCATGCCTGGTCCCTTCATATTTTTAAGTATTATGATGGCTAGGTATAGGATAAACATACAGATTTTAAAAATTAATTATAGGTGTTACCTAGGAAGGATTTGTTTTGTGATTCCAATTATAGATATTAATGTATTCTGTATTAACATTCAGTAATTTTTAAGCTTATAAACATTAAATATTTTATGATCCATGTATTTTAAAAATTGTAATAGGTCATGAGGCCAAAATTATTACCGTAAAATGTCTTTTTTTCAGGAAAAGAATGTTCAAGTTAAAGGATAAATTACATAAAAAGCACTTGAATAATACAGTCTAAAAGTATTTGAGTACCAGATCCCTGCACTAGAGACAAAAGAAAAAAAAAGAAGAAAGAAAGAAAGAAAGAAAGAAAGAAAGAAAGAAAGAAAGAAAGAAAGAAGCTTCACCTGTTTTATGCACTTTATTATTTCTGTGATGCCTTACGAATTTCTTTGTAGTGGTACTTTTAAAATGTTGACTTCATTACTGTCCTTGTTTCTAAAAAAAAGTCATCTTGCCAGGACACACCTTTTTTTTTTTCTTTTTAAGGTAGCTTAGTTTACCAAAATATATCAATGGGATAGTTCTTACAGCAATCACATTTGAAAATATAAATTTAGGCCAGGTGGTGGTGTCACATGCTTTTAATCCCAGCAGGAAGGCAGAGGCAGGTGGAGCTCTGTGAGTTTAAGTCCAGCCTGGTCTAAGGAGCAAGTTCCAGGACAGCAAGGATTACACAGAAAAACGAGAGAGAGAGAGAGAGAGAGAGAGAGAGAGAGAGAGAGAGAGAGAGAGAGAGAGAGAGAGAGCAAATGTAAAGTGTAGCAACCATTTAAATACTGGTTTCCTAATGTTTTTCTAAATATTAAAGTATTTGATAAAACCATTTCTATCCAATATACATTGGTAAGCAGAACATCCAGGTATTTAATTTGAAAGCCCATGACTAAAAAAAATAACTATTTTTATATAATATTTTTACCTTTTAAAACTTTGTGAAGCAAATACCAGAGACTGTACAACAAGTATATGTTATAAATTGTGTAGGGAAAGTATCTTTTTCCTTCATTTTGTTTGCTATGTTAATATATACTGTATTAAGTGACTCTATAAATATGTTTTATTAAAATATTATAAGTGTCATGCTTATATAATTGATTTCAGAGATAAAAAACTAAGAAAGTCAGTATCTTACAAACCACATTGCTCTACTGTTCTTTTTTTTTAACTCCCTTTCCCACCCCACCCATGCATGCTAAGTAAGGGATTATCTACCACCAAACTATATTCTATGCCTATAATTAGCTTTTGGATCTTATTTTCAGTTTTTGAAAAAATAAAAATGTAGGAGACAAAAATTTTTTTAAATAATTTCCTTTTTGCCAAAGGTGGGTTTGGTAATCGATCTGAATGAAAGTAACGGTGCTCAAGTTAACAATGTGATAAAAATCACAAGTAGTAAACGCTAAAATATTAGAAATAATTTTTTAAATATAAAGCCTGAATTTAAATGTCTAGCTATAGCCATTTTGATCTAAACAAAATGGTGGTAGGTCATAAAAACATAGAAAATAAAATGAGTTGTTCTGCAAGAGCCCTCACATAGGAAATATGTACCCAAAGGCTGGAAGCAGGACATAATACTGTTAAATAATTAATTCCCGAATAATACTTTTGTGTGAATCTGGACACAAACTGATGGTGTTGTCTAGATATCCCACAAAAAAAATGTGCTTTCAGAAACCAAAACTGACCAAAAAATAAGCTTCAAGTTTAAAAACCCGAGTTATTTCATATTAAACTCTTTTGGCCCTTTTGGAATGGGACAGCAAAGGGGTAAGATGTAGCTGCTAGAATTTCTTGGTATCATGGTGGATCCACAAGGATTTCCCACCGGAAGAATCAGATTTTAAGAAGGTTTGCAAGATTAGGTTTTGGTTGTTTCTGAACTAAGTTTGTGTTGCAAGTTTTCCTTCACATGGTGGCTCATCTGGATTCAAGAGAAAAAGGTATGGCAGCAAAGCATGGGTTTGCCAGATGTGCACCACAAAGGCTGTGGGGGATTTGAAGCACCGGGCTGGTGTACTAGTGACCCTTCAGTGGGAACCTAGGGAGCTGAGTGGAGAGACTGTGGAGTTCAGAGTTAGAATCTCCATGAGATAAAAACAGGTTGGCCATTGCCCACCAGTGCATGGCTGGCCAGGCTGCTGGGGCAGAGGCACAAGCATGGGCATGTGCCTGTTCTTATTTTTTAATATTTCCTGCAACAGGTGGCTAACCAACATGTTGGGTAAGAATCCATTAGAAATTTAAGATTATTAGCCTGAGAGTTAGAGTTTTATTTTCTTTTTTTAAGTAAGTAGCTAGGCAGCACTGAGAGGAGTCATGTGAGATGAGTCTCATGCACTCAACTCAAGTGTGGTGGCGCACGCCTTTAATCCCAGCACTCGGGAGGCAGAGGCAGGCGGATTTCTGAGTTCGAGGCCAGCCTGGTCTACAAAGTGAGTTCCAGGACAGCCAGGGCTATACAGAGAAACACTGTCTTGAAAACCAAAAAAAAAAAAAAAAGAATTGAAGCAAAGAAACTGCTGGCAGGTTCTAAGGTCTGCTGTGTGGGGAATCAGGCTACTCTGAGTCAGAGAACTGTAGAATGGAAGTTGCCTAATTCTTGGGGCAGAAATTGATTGAACTGTGAATTTACAAAATTGGGATTATTTGCTTTTAGGATAGATTTATATACAGATTTTGTCCAAATCACATGGGGAATTTTGCCTGTGGTTCAGAACTAGAATAGGGAAAATTAGTCACTGACTTCAAGTAGAGATGGCAGTGAACAGGTATTAGTAAAATAAATGTCTGTGGCTCCAGGCAGAGAGCCGAACAGATAAACAGTATAACAAGATGGCTGCTCTAGGCAGAGAGTTTAACAAGTAAAAACTAATTGCTTCCTATAGGCAGGTATTAGTGAAAGTTTGAATTAATTGCTTTAAAGATGGTATAAAATTATATAGCTCTAATATGTCCTATAGGATACTCAAATCCTGTCTAACAAGGGCTCCACAGGAATTCTGGGTTTAAATCCTGCTTTGACTAGCTGCTACCTGCTTATGAGTAGGTACAGACAGAAATGTGAATCAACTATGTTAAGATGGTATAAAGATATATTGCTCTAATATGCCTCACAGGATACTCAAATTCTGTCTAACGTGGGCTCCATGGGAATTCTGGGTTATTATTCTGCATGGCAAAATAGAAAAGGCCTAAGAATAGGCACATACAGTATTTTAGTTTATCTCATTTGTTTTGGATTGTTTTAATTTTCAAAATGGGTGTGATGTTGAGTTTTGTGGTTATATTATTCCTCTGGGAGATCCCTGGCCCGGCCTGGTGTGAGAGTTCCAGCAAAGGAAAGCAAGTGTGGACAGGGAGGGGAAATCGCTTTCTCTGCTGAGGTAGGCTCCACCTCTGTCTCTGCAATGCCTTCCCAGTTACTCAGTTACTCTGTAACCCTGCACTGAGTCTCCTCACTGTGGTGGAGCTTCAGGTGGCATTTCAGAGAGCACAGACCTCTTCCCAAGTTAACAGTTCTCACTCAACTTTAATCCTTCCAGATAGGATTCTTATATACAGTTTTGGGGTGGGTCAGGGATTGATAAGGGGTACTTCTCATTGGCTTGCTCTGAGAACTCTGGGGAAACCTTATCTGCATGTGTGTGGGGGGCTTGGTGCTGCTCCTACCTGACTGATGGCCACACACCTCTGGGGGGTGGGGGGAGCTGTGGGAGGCTGTAGTTGCTACAGGAGCCAGGGGCCCAGAAGGCATGGCCAATCTCCTACTGCCTCATGAAGGTGGAAGTCACCACCCACCAGGTCTCTGGGGTTCAAGGCTCATGCTCTACTGGGACCAGACTGTGCACAGTTCACCCCCCCCCCAGGAGAGAGGTCAAAATAAAAGTTTTTCTGGTTACTGGCTCAAGGATATGCTGATTTGGGGGAAAGGTTTTGTCTCTGTATTTTTAGAAAATGTGATTAGTGTCTATACACCTTCCAGAATAATATGGATCAGATTTTATAGAGGGTGACCCCCTGAAGAACTAGATTCCAGAGAATCAAGCAAAAAAAATTATCTTGATACTAAAATTTTGTTTTGAGATTTGTATATTACAGAATATATAGCCTTGGTGAGTCTCATCATCAGACATGTTGAAACTGACCTGCTTGACACCCAATGGATCCAGTCAGGACACAGACATCAGAGACTAATCAATCATTGATGTGGCCTTCTTAAGGCCAACCAACTCCCCCATTTTCCCTATCTTCCCCCTCCCCTTCAAAATATTTCAACTTGAAGAAGTTATGAAGAGTCGTTGCCCCAGTTCCCTGGGCTTTGGGGCTGGAGGTTGTTATTAGAGGTTGTCTTTCTAGGGAATGTAGAAATGGTTATAATTGAAACAGGGAGGAATAGCTAGGATTGATTTCATAGCCATAATCTCATTTTGTAGAAATCTTTTTAATTGTTACTAAGTTGAAATCATAATTTCTTATTTTACTACAGAATTGATTTTGATGCAAAAAATCAAGGTTTTCATTGGTATAAATTTCTTCTATTGATACAGAAAATTTAAAAGACAGGGCTTAGACCCAGTCCTTCTACAACTGTTTTTATAAACTGACCCGGGATGATTAAGCCTGTGAGTTAAGGGCCAAATAGCAAATTCATAGCTCTGAGTTTATTATTAGGGTGTTTTCAGAGATTTTTATTAGAAATAACTGAGAGTAGTTAACAGAGAAGAGTCCAAATTACTTTATATAGATAGTTGGTTTTCAAAAACATCAGAATTCCACAGAATGTGACAGTTAATGTTATTTATTCACTTGTTGTTGAAACAAATCTGCTCCTAACAGCTTCCCATTCATGGATTCAAAGAAGCAACTGAGCCCCTTACCTCCAGGCGAAGCTGCACATTTGTGGCTAGGTCACCACTGGGCAGGAAATCACCAATCTCTCCTACAAACCTGTACTGTTCTTGAAAGGACACAATCTACAAGTTAGGACAGCTTAGTTCTGCCAAGACAGAGTAAGCTAGTCCTTAATATTCCTGTCTCTCTAAGGTCTGTCAGATGATCCTGGGCCAGAAGGCAGAACACATGTTCCATCTTCCTGACTTACTGGGGCTGTATAGGTAGGCAGTTGTCTCTGCAATTTATTTAAGTTCTGGAAGCAGTGTTAGGCTTCCTATATGTTTTCAGTTAATGTTGGTCATTCTCGGATTTCTGATGGGGTTGAAAAACTACTTATAGTCTCATAGCCAACACACACTATTTACTTTGAGAGGATGATTTTCAGATGGCATATTATATCTAAAGCCAGGACATACGTCAAGGTAGAATCATAAGTCTTTTAATTTGGGATAGATGACAATGTTCTATCTTAATGACATAAATGATGGACTGGGTGTTAGGTCTATCTTATATTTTATAGATTACAAAATGGCAATAGTTGTGTTTTATATTTGAAAGAAAGGTTTTGTCTTTTATTAAAACAGAAAGGGGGAAGTGTTGTGGATGGACCTGGTGCTGTTCATGTGAACCAATCACCTAATGAATAAAGGAGCCAATCATTGGGGAAAAAATAAACTCTTTTGAACAGTATTAAAAATTACACATACTTAGATAATCAGTTTCTCCTCCCTCCTACTACTCCTCTCTGTCCCTCTCTCAAGAGTTAGTGATCAAGTCCATGACCTTACACATGCTAGGCAACCACTCTACTACTGAACCACTTTCCCAGCCCCACCATTCCTTCTGAAGTCAGAAGGAAAGGATTATACCACACACAACACAGCAAGTAGTATGAGCTTTAAATTCATGTTGGTCTCCTTGTCTCCCAAACCCACCTACCACCTTAAGAGAGTCTGAGTGGATCTTATGTATATATAAATGAGTTTAGATTACAACTGAAGAACTGAGCTGAAGTCTTCTGGAAGAGCAAATGCTCTTAACCACTAAGCCATCTCTCTAGCCCTAAAAAGCAAACTCTTAATTTGAGTGGCACAATTCTGTGGGATTTGGTCTTAGACTTCATGAAAAGAAAGCTGGCTGTGTTGGAGGATGGTCTTGTGCACTGCATATTCAATGCTGATTTCTATGCACAGACATCCAGTTGCTGTCCAGATGATGACTTGGTCAAGCATCTCCAGTCTCAATGTTACGTAAAAATTGTTTACATCACTTCTGGTTGGTTAATAAAGTGCTGATCTACCAACAGTTGGGCAGGAGGACAGGGCAGGACTGCTATCTGATCTGGTCAGGGAGTCCCAAGGAGACCAGAGAAAAGTGAGAGAGGAGGTGTGGAAAACCACATGGAGAGACCAGGATGATTTGCCTTGAGATCTGGATGAGAAAGCAGCCATGAGGCCACACATAGATCAGAGCAAACTAGGGCCAAGACCAAATAGCAAATAACAGAACATTTGGCTAGGTAGTAGCACCTAGTTGGGTTAGATCAGAACCTGCCCAGCTTAGTGTGTGCAGCTTGTAAATATTCCAGGTCTCCATGTCTTTATTCAAGAGCTAAAACGGGCTAGAACTGGCATAGAAACACCCTCCAGTTATTCTAGTACAAGGAGAACAGAGAGAACCCCCTAAGAAATACTTCTACACAACTGCCTATCCTATATAGATGTCAAGTCCCAGAGTCAGATACAGAGAGAACAACTTCAACAAAGCTCTTTAATAAGGTCCCACAATAATAAGTTCAAGACTCATCTTGACGTGTATGCTTGTACCGGTTGTGCTGGTTAGGTTTTGTCAGCAACACAAATCTTAAAGAGTCACCTACAAAGAACCCTCAATTGAGGAACTACCTCACTTATTGGCTTGAGGGCATATCTATGGAGCATTTTCTGGATTAAGATTGATGTAGGACAGCCCATCTCACTGTGAGGGATGAAACCCACTGGCAAGTGGCTCTGGCTGTGTAAGAAAGCCACTGAACGCAAGCTAAGGCATTTGCCATTGACTCTGCTTCTCTTTATGACAGACTACAACCTATAAACCTGTCACAACAGTCCAGGAATAGAGTTGTATGAGGAGAATTATGAGTGCTTGTGAGAACACTCTGAGAAAACAAGACAAGAGCCTCGTGACCTCAATTTCTTCAAAATATGGGATTGTTCTTAGAATGTGTTTTTGTTCTCCTCTCAGATGTAGCAGACAGAACTGAGTTTACTTCAGATTATTCAGTATTGCTTGCTGTTGGTATTCAATTAAATGTTTAAAATATCCTATATATGTCTCTTGCAAAAACATTTTTGCCACTTGTAGCTTGTCCTTATGGTTGTATACAGTTTGGTTTCATGAGAACTTTACTCAGGTGACCTTTCTTAACCCTCAGAGTATAAATTGTCTGATGCTCTGAATAAAGTTTACAATTGCATGAGACTTTAGTCTGCCTCACTTATCAACTCCATCCTCCTAGGTCCCACTGCTTCTAGAGCAATGACAGAAGCCAAATAAATGCTTTCCTCTCCAGTTTGGTTAGTGTGCTATCACAGCAACACGTGGCTGTTTCTGTGACTGAACCCATGCACATTAAATGCCTTCAATAAGCTTTGCATGGAAGGAAAATTTCAACTTAGTAAAGAATATCTATTAAAACAAACAAGAAAACTATAACTTATACTGTATGTAATAGTAAAATCAGAAATGAGGCAAAAATGTTCACTTTCACTACAACTATTAAAGACAGTACTATGAGTTTAGCCTATGTAATAATATAAAAAATTAATTTTAATTTTTAACCTTTATTTTGACCTTTTATTTTTTATTTTTTATGTTTTAGCTTATTTTTTATGTGTATGAGTATCTACCTTCAGGTATGTAGATCTGTATGGTGCCTGAGGAAGCCAGAAAATGGTGTTAGATCCCCTAGGACTGGAGTTACAGATGGTTGTAAGCTGCCCTGTGGGTGCTAGGAATTGAACCCAGGTCCTCTGGAAGAACAGCCTGTAATATTAACTGCTAAGCCATTTTTCTAGACCACAAGAAAGAATTTAAACTGCAGATTGTATAAGGAAAACACTTTCCTATAGGAAAAGAATATCAGCATACAAAATCTTGAGAAATATTTTTAAAACTCGTTCACTACTACTGTTTTAGTTGAGTACAGATCAACAGAAGCAGTTATTTTGCTGCTGTTTTGCCTAGATAATTTTGTTGGAGGCAGGGTTTCCCATAAGCCAGACTGGCCTTCAACTCTACACAGCTAAGAATAACCTTAAACTACAGGTCCTCCTTGTCTCTCCCTCCCACACATGAGGATTAAACACCTGAGCCACCTTAATCAGCTATGCAATCACACTTTATTTACTTTATTTAGTAACAGTGAACATGTGAAAACTGAATTTAAACCTGACACTATTCACAACTGCACCTCAGAAACCTTAACTTTTCATTTAAGCATAAACATAAAAACTCACATAATGAGACCTATAACTTTATTAAAGTCCTAAATTAATGGAGTAACACATCATATTTATGAAGTACAAGACTCGGGATAATAAAGATATTAGTTTCCCTCGATCAACAACTGTCAAAATTCCAGCAATGAATCTGGACATATGGATAAGCTTATATAACAAATGATTCTGAAGAGAAGGAAAAATTACTTTATCCTGATGTTAAAGCATACTTTGTAACTATAGAAACAAGACAGTACTATATTCTCAGAGGGACACAAGAACAAATGAGAAAATTCAGAACCAGATACATTTCGTGAAGGAAAAAGAACCTTTTCAATAAACTGAGTGAGATACCCTTTAGTAAAAAAAAAATAATTTTGAACTGAACTTTAGACCTACAAAAATTAACTCACAATAAAACCTAGATTGAAGTACAAAACTATGAAATTTTAAGAAAAACTAATAGTAAAAAAATTTTCAGGATCACTCATAGTGATGAGTTCTTTGTGGCATGATACTAAAGTGCAATTCATAAAAAACAATGATAAACTGGAAATCAGCTTATTGCACCCATGTCCCTAGAGGCATTGCAGGTATGGCTACTGCATATGCCAGAGAAGAGAGAGGCTATGCCTATGCTCAGTATTCTGACCTATGAACACTGAATGATTAGTAGCCTAACACACTCTGAAAAAAGCAAGCTTGAAACAACCACCAATCCTGCATCCAGACAGGCTGGGTCAGGCTGCCAGGATGGGAAGCAAGCTGGAATTAGAAGTACCAAGCCTGGTGGGCTCTGGGAAAGGGGGTGGGGGACGGTGAGCCTGAGAAAGAGAGCCCTCAGAAGGGGTCCCTTGGGATGGCCAGGGGAGGAACTAGCTCGAGATGACCACCAGACCAGCACCATGGGGCCTGGCCAGGGAGCTAGACAGAGATGACCACCAGTCTGGCATCCCCCAGACCTTGGCCCAGCATCATAATGCATAGCACAGCACAGCACAGCACTCCTGGGACAACCCCAGACAGTCAGAGACACCAGGGGCTACTAAAGGAAGCAAGTGATGGGAAAATGGAAAAGAAACACAAGGGCACAAATGAAGAGAGGCAGAACCAGAGACTCAAGGGTAGTGATGAACAGCCTGATGTGAGTAGCTGGTGATGCCATCTGGGATCATGGTGGGGTCCTGGCCTATGCTGTCTGTCACTGGGGACCATGTCTGGGTCTATGGCCCTGCAGTAGCAAAGATCTGTTACCATCGAAGTTCAGGCAGACACCCTTTGATCTGTGCTGCCAACCAGGACATAGTGATGTTTAAGGACTATGCAGAACCGGCCCCACTCTTCATCTGGGCATCATGGGAGAGCTGGCTCTGGAGGCATGAGAGCAAGAGAACTGACCCCATCCACACTATGGGAATTTTAGCTGAGCCAGCTGCAAGTATAGCAGTGTGAGAAAACTGGCCCTACCACTCATCTCCCCTGCAGTGGCAGTGGCTTGAGTGAAGGAGAAACACTGTTATCCTTCACCACCTGTGGCAGGGAGGAGAGCTAGCCCTGGGGTCATGAGAGCAGGAGAGCTGGCTCTGCCCATAACCTGCTGCAGCACTTAAGATAATAAGCGCTCCAGGGTCCTGAACCGCACCTGGGCATCACAGTAAAGCTGGGCCTGGATGTGGAGGCTGCAGGTGAGCTGTCCCCCACCCCCATGGGGGTCAGCCCAGGAAAGCCAGCCCATCTTTGGTCTGCTGGGCGGTCTCCTGGAAGAAGGAAAGATGCCCTCCTCCCGTCCCTCATCTCTGGTCATCTATGGCAAGTGGGAGAGTTGGCTCCAGGGTCATGAGAGTGGGAGAACTGACCATTTCTCTCACCAGCTGCAACACTCAGGAAGACAGACCCTGCCCCTCTTCTGGGCAACAGGGTAGAGCTGGCTCTGGTTGGGGGAGTTGCTGGTGAGCTGGCCCTGGGGGTGTGAGAGCAGGAGAGCCTGTCGGCTGATCAATTCATTATCTCTCAGGCCCAGATCCAATTGGCCCACTACAACATCTATCTACCCCATTGATGAACTGTTGGAGCACATGAAGGAACCCATCCCACAGATCCAAAACTACAGGATCTCCATGACACAGAGCAACAACAGGATATCCAAAAGAAATCCCAGTGAGGGTCCAGTATTGATAAAGTAGCAGAAGCCAGAGGCCTCCTACTAGACCAATTAGTCACTTTAATGAACACTGGCAAGCAAAGAAGTGTGGACAAAAGGTTATATATACCATGGGACACACTATGACACACTACAGCTTCCACAATGAGAATTTTTTTTCCTTTGTTGGGTGAAGGGCAGGGATAAGGGGAGGGTAGAGCTGGGGTGAATGATGTGAAATTCACAAAGAACCAATAAAAAGATTTTTAAAACAAACAAACAAAAAGGCCCCTATAACAGAATAAAAGAAATATTATCAAAAGGAAAAGAAAAAAAGAAAAGAAAGAAAAGGTGTATGTAGCCGAGAAGCAGTATCTAAAATAAAGAACTTTAAAAAATGCAACCTCAATGCTGCCGCTGTTATTCTCTTAACACTGCACAAATCTGACTCTCACTCCACAAGACAGCAGGTAAACAAATAAGGTTTATTCCATGACTTGCACAAAGCTGACTGCCTACAAGTCCACCAGAGGGCAGGCACACAGGGAACAACTGCTCCCCACCACAGGAGTAAGCAAACTCCATCATTTCTGACCTAGAACAGTATTCTATAAGACTGGATGCTATCAGAAGTTCCTATGTCCACTGAACTTCCAGCTCTGGCATGAAAACTCACCCAGGACTTCAAAAACACATCTGCACTTCCAGCACACAACCTCTAGTGCTTTACAGGAAGCAAGTGAGCCCTATCTGCTTGGCCTTTTTAAAGTTACCAACTTGTCATGCTATTCAAGCCAAGTAAGACGGCAGATAGCATCTAACACATTGCACATACCAAAACTATGCTTATGTGTTGTGGGGGCTAGGAAACAGCCTGCATGGTAAAGACACTGGGTGCCAAGATTGACAGCCTGAGTTAAATACCTGAAAACTAACAGAAGAAAGGCAAGAACTGACTGCTAAAAAGTTATCCTTTAGTTTCTGTACACATGCTACTACTGCACGTGTATACAAGACACACAGGGTCTCACTGTGTAGGCTCTGACTACCCTAAAACTCACTTTGGGGACCACGCTGGCCTCAAACTGGACAGATGCTCCTGCCTCTGCCTCCCAAGTGCTGGCAAAGGTGTGCACTCAAATAGCCTTATTCTTAACCCCAAATTAGAAACAACTGAACTATCTAAAAACAGATGAACAGATAAACATTTATACTCAACAATAAAAAGGAATAAATTATTGATGTATATAATTTAGATGTATTTCAAGACAATTATGCCAAATAAAAATCTAATCTGAAATACTAAATATCATTTATAAGGTTACACACATTATGTGTCTATATAATATTGTTCTTCTTTTGAAACAGGTGCATATTTGTCCAGTTTGGTATCAAACTTACGGATTTAAATATTCCAGCTGCTTATTCTCCTAGATAGTTTAGAATATAGTCATATGCCACAATAACCAATATATGACATCTTTGAAGTGACAAAATCCTGTGTTAAGAAGAGAATTGTGGTTGTCAGGGTTACAGCAGTAAAGAAAGGGTAAAAAAGGGTGGCACAAACAATCCATATGGTGGAATTTTATGTTTTAACCACATAAATCCATAATTAGTAAACTAAAATTAACATTAATTTGTCAAAATAAATATTAGACTACACTGATTGGAACTAAATGCACACATATAATAAGGAATGTGAATTCTGTCAGTTTCCTGATTATTTTATTTCAAAAGAAATTACCATTAGGGTACTGGTACTGGGGTACAGCATATAGCTTACATGGTTTTGGCTGTGTACCATATTTGTGTCTTGTGCCAGCAGAGGCCAGAAGAGAACATCAGATGTCCTCAAAATGTAGCTAGAGATGGTTGTGAGTCATGATGTGGGTAGAAAGAACTGAACCCAGGTCTTCTGGAAAATTAGCCAGCACACTCAACAACTGAGTCATCTCTCCAGTCCCAAATGTTTTATTATTTCCTATAACTGCACGAATCAATTATTTTCTTAAGATGTAGAGTTTTTTTTAACTTAAAAAAGTACTTACCACTAAGAAAATTCCAAGCCCAGATGTCTTCAATGATTTAAGGAAAAAGTACTTTCAACCTTATACAAATTCAGAAAACCAGACTCATATCCCACTCATGAAGCCAACATCATTCTAGTATAAGAACTAAGTAGGTTAAAACTATAAACTAGCATCTATGAACAAGAACAGCTTAAAACTCACCAAAACTTAAAACATAAAAAGGATAATTTGCTCTAATACTAAGAGCCCAGAAATCAATATTGGTTCAGATCAATCCAAAAGCCCAATTTTAATTAGTGGAAAGAATTGAAAAACTTCCTTTTTAACTTCACTGTTGTGTGTGATGTGCGTGGGGGCAGGTCTCTGCTATGGGGACACATGGAAGTCAGATGACAACCTTATGACGTTGTTTTCTCCTCTTCCCGCTATGTGGGTTCTGAGGACTGAACGCAGATCATCATTGAGCAGCAAGACCTTTACCCACTGAGCCATCATGCCAGCTCCCAAGTGACTTTTTAAAAGTTGTATTTACTGGCTTTTAATTTTTTTTCATGTTTTGATCATATTTTCCCCTATCCCTATCTCCTTACATTCATCATTTTCTCAAAAATAAGATAAAATGACTAAAAATACCAAACCAAACAAACAAGAATACACAAGTAACATGAATCTGGATTGTGCTGGCCAACTACGCCTTCCCTGGAGCGTGGTTTACATACCCAGTGTCACCATTAGAGAAAAATAATCTTTTCCTTTCCCTGTAGGTATCAACTGCAAACAGCTTATTGATTAGGGATGGCACTTTGTCCACAAAAAAACAAACAAAAAATTCTGAAAAAAAATATATCAAAAAGTCTGACAAAAGTAAGTGCCAGTTGTGATCAATGTCTCAGCAATCTAGCAATAGAAGATTTTCCTAATCCAAGGAGAAACTACAAAAATCTATAGCCAACAACACACTTAACAGAATCTTTTACATTTATATTTATGGTGTAAGTGTTTTGCCTTCATGCATGTGTATGTACCATGTGTGTGCAATGTCCATAGAGGCTAGAAAAGCCATGAGAACCCTTAGAACTAGAGTTACAGACAGCTGTGATCTGACATGTAGGTACTGGGTATTCTGTGTATTCTGCAAGAGGAATAAGTACTCTGAGACTTACTGTTCATCTCCCCACCACAACCCCTCACCCTTGCACCCTCTAGGTGCTTCTTTTCTTTTTTCAGGAATGGGGCTTGAACCCAGAGCCTTGTACATGATGGATAAGTGCTCTCCCACAGATCTATTTCTAACCTGACAATCTTTTTTTAAATCAGGAATGAGGGCTTAAGAGATAATCCTGTGGTTACAAGCACTTGCTGCTCTTTCAAAGAACCTGGTTTCAGTTCCTAGCACTCACATGATGGCTCATTGCCTCTGTAACTCCAGTTCCCGGTTATTCTAATCAGAAAATATCTCCATGAACACCAGGTATGCTGTGGTAACCACTCATAAAAACAGAATACTCATACACATAAATTAAATATTTAAAAAATTTATGAAAATAGTTGTCTTAGTTAAGGTTTCTTTCTATTATTGTAAGAAAACACTGTGCCCAAAAGCAACTTGAGGAAAGAGTTTATTCAGCTTACAACTCCATAATATAGTCCACCACTGAGAAAAGTCAGGGAAAGAAATGAAGCAAAAGCCATGGAGGAATGCTGTGTACCGGCTTGCTCCTCATTACTCGGTTTGCTCTCTTATGTATCCCACGGAGTTGCCTACAAGCCAATTTGATGAAGGCATTTTCCTGACAGAAGTTCCCTCCTCAGAGGCCATGGAGGGATGTTACTTACTGGCTAGCTTTCCCCTGGCTTGCTCAGCTTGCATATAGAACCCAGGACTACCAGCCCAGGGATGGCACCACCCACAATGGGCCCTCCCACCCTTGATTACTAATAGAGAAAATGCCTTACAGCTGAATCTCATGGTATTTCTTCAAGGGAGGCTCCTTTCTCTGTGATAACTCCAGCTTGTGTCAAGTTGACACACAAAACCAGCCAGTACAGTGTTCAATCTATATTATGTCTGGGAGAACTTTCATCTTTATAGTATTGAATCTTTCAAACCATGATTCTGGTCTAGCTCTTTATTTTGGTATTCATTGATTCAGTAGTTTTGGGTTTTGCTGAGTTGGGGATTCAACCCAGGGCTTCATTTCATGCCATGTAAGCTTTCACTGAGCTACAGTCCCAGCCCTGGAATGGGCTTAGAAAAATATAAACAATTGATCTTATTATATCTTGAACCACAATTAAAACAAACCTATTAATATGTGTAATTTTTTTCTTTAAGATTTTTTTTGAAATTTTGTGTGGATGATTATGTCACTGCATATTAAGTTTGATTCATCCTTTTTTTTTTGTTTTGGGGTTTTTTTTTGGTTTTTTCAAGACAGGGTTTCTCTGTGTAGCCCTGGCTGTCCTAGAACTCACTTTGTAGACCAGGCTGGCCTCGAACTCAGAAATCCACCTGCCTCTGCCTCCCGAGTGCTGGGATTAAAGGCGTGCGCCACCATGCCCGGCTTCATCTTTTTTTTTTTAAAAACCTGTATTTAGTTCTTTAATTGCTCTGGGCAAGGCTCAAAAAGTTAAATATAGAAATAAGAGAGGAGACTGTGTCTTGACACAGGGTCAGTTGTGCTGGTTAAATTTTGTTAAGCTTGATTGTAAAATGAGTGTCTTCCCCCACCCCTTTATTAAAGGGGATCTTGGCATTGCTTGGGCAAGAGAAGCTCCTGATAATCCACACAGAAGAGTAGTATCAACTCTGAACAACCCATTTGTAAATTTTCAGATCATCAAATAGGCAAATGTGCCAGAGAATATCACTGTGTTAATATTTGTGTATCGCCGGGGCGTGGTGGCACATGCCTTTAATCCCAGCACTTGGGAGGTAGAGGCAGGTGGATTTCTGAGTTTGAGGCCAGCCTGGTCTACAAAGTGAGTTCCAGGACAGCCAGGGCTATACAGAGAAACCCTGTCTCAAAAACAAACAAACAAACAAAATATTTGTGTATCAAAGGGGTTTGCAAACTTGGGACCACCTTTTGCATGAGAAAAGATCTTATGGTTCAAAGAACATACTTTTACCAGAAGAACCTGACATAGTTATTGTGCTAGTTTGAATGTCCATGGCCTCTATATTTAAATGCTTAAGTCATCAAGGAGTGGAAGTGTTTGGGAAGGATTAGGAGGTGTGGCCTTGTTGGAGTAAATATGGCCTTGTGAAGGAGGTATGTCTCTGTGGGTGGGCTTTGAGACTTTAAAAGCCTGCACAAGGCCCAGTCTCTCTGTCTCTGTCTCTCTCTCCCTCCCTCTCTCTCCCCCCTCCTTCCTGGGGATTAGGATGCAAAGCCCTCATTTACAGCTACAATGCCATCCCTGTCTACTTTCCATTAAGATGATTATGGACCAACACTCTAAAACTGTTAACCCCTAATTAAATGTTTCCTTTTATAAGGTGCTCCTTGGTCATAATACCTCTTCACAGCAATAGAATAGAAACTAAGACAGTTATGCATTATTTCCCAAAAGGAGCCAGGGAAGCAGTCAGCTGCAAATGGCCATTTTATTCCACTCTCTTTTCCCTTCCTTTCATCTCCTATCACACACTAAGCCCATTTTTAACATTTACTATAAACAATAAAGTACTGGCAAAAGACAGAGACTTAAATCAATGAATGTGGTGGAGAAAGTGACTTGAACATATCTGGTTAATTGATTTTCAACAAAGGGGGAAAGTCTTTTCATAAACAGTGGTGGATCAATTTTACATTCATAAGCGAAGAAATGAAACTTGATTCGCCTCATAGCCCGTATCAAAAATGAACTCTACAATGTTCAAAGTGTTAAATATATGAGATAAAATAGAAAACTTTCAAGGGGCAAGAAAACAGCAAAATATTTTGTGACCTTGGATTATGTAAAGATTCTTAAATAGAATACAAAAGTTTCAAAAATATTAAACTATAAATATTGTTAAGAAGAATGTTCAGAAAACAGTGTTAAAATACAGATGTGTAATAATAGTTCAAGGCCATCCTTGGGTTACACGAGACCCTATCTCAGGAAAGTAAGAGGGGGATAAAAAGGGAGCCGACCAGGGAATGGGAGGGATGTAGGGAGAGGAAGGCAAGACAGGGAAGGTAGGAGGGAGGGAAAGAGGGAAGGAGAGAGACAAGAAACAAGGAAGGAATGCAGGGATAGGTTAGGAGAGGTGAAAAGAGAGGGAGGACTTTAGAAAGGGAAAACAGCACCAGGTATGATGGCAATACACCTATAATCTCAGCATTTGGAAAGTAGTTCCAGATCAGCCTAGTCTATCCTAGCTTTTTACAAGGATGCTGGAGACCCAAATTTGGTTCCCTTGCTTGTACAGTAAGCATACTTATTCATCTAAACCATCTCTCCAGCCCACCCATTCTATTCTTTTTGTTGTTTCTAAATAATGTGTCTCCTGTACTCCAAGCCCAAGCTGGCCTAGCACTCTTTAATCCTCCTGACTCCATGCTCCAAGTGCTAGAAGTATAAGCCACCATACCCAAGTGAATTTTTAAAAATTGCCTATGTTTTTTTTTTTAATTTTCAGAAAGGGTCTCATGAATTCTGGGCTGGCCTTGAACTCTTTATCCTTCTGCCTCTACCTCCAGAGTGCTAGGATTACAAGCTGACACCTCCACACCAGTATATGGTGTTAGGAATGGAACCCAGGGTTTCCTGCATGCTAGGTAAACACTCTTTTAAATGGGCTACATCCCACTACCTAATCTTCAAACAATTAAGATCAGGCAGTGAAGATACCAATCCTGTTTGTGTGCTGTGGGAAGTCAGTGATACATTAGAGTCATTATCTAAAAAACTGGTAATTTTGCCAGAGTTTTCTCTCCTTGTTCAGTTCCTGAGGAAGTTAATGGAACCTTCGTGTTTTGTTTCTTTAGTATCAAAACCTCCATAAAAATGAACATTCCAGTTTGAATGTTACTTAGCAGTAATTCATTATTAGGAATGCAAATAATAGAAACCTATTAGGAGAAAATGCAAACTATAAAACTCTGAACAATTATGATGCTTAAATCTGCATATCTTTAAGAAATCAACTAACTTTCTAAGTTCCTTGCACGTGGAATTGAAAAGGGTTTTTGTTTGTTTGTTTTTTGAGACAGTTTCACTAAATATCCTTCAAACTCAGCAAGTCTCCTTCCTCATCAAAAAAGGCTTTATGAGAAAGGTCATCCCCCCACCCCCACCCCCACCCAAAGAAACTTATTAGGTATCAGATTCATTAGACTGACCTTAGGCTTTATTTCAAAGATAGCCTTAAACAGGTGATCCTACCAGCCACCCCTTTACCTTGGAAGTGCTGGGATTACAGGATTACAGATGTCTTCCATCTAACCCAGCAAAAATCACTTTTAAAGAAGTGCTAAAATAAAGTATGCATCGTTGTTACACTTCAGTTACTTAAGCTAAACATAGTGGCAACCATCAGTAACTCCAGAATGGAGAAGACTAAGGCGGTTCTCAGTCTTAAGAGTTTCTCTTTGCAATGTAAGAGTTCTAGAGAACAAACTGAAGCAGCACAGGCTGGGTGGCTAGAACCCTGACCTGCTGAGCCATCTCCAAAGCCTTGCTGACCATGTTTTCATTACCTTTATTATACATAGCTGAACTCAATCAGAAACACTAACTACAAAACTCAGAATTGCCCAATTGAAATAAGACTAAATTATAACTTCACTCACACAAAACTTTAGCATTTGCTTTATTAATGCAAAAGTCTGTCTTTTCTACACAAACTAAATTTTAAAATAAAATTTCACACCTACGACAAGGATTTTATAAAGGACTTTACAAATACTAAAAACAAGCAGTCTAGGTACTTATTACAACATATGTAAATGATATTTGCACAGTCATGACAGTGAACACATATTACAGAAAAGGGGACAGGGTCAGGTGAAAACTTACAGTGTAATCCCAGCTATCAGGAGAATGAGATAAAAATTAAGGCTAGCCTGGGCTATCTAGGGACTCTCTGTTTCAAATAAAAATTAAAGAGACTAAAACTTAGAACACTAAAATTCTTCATTAAGTACTATGTAATGTTTTACACAAATTTTTATGTCTAAAGGATCTCCAGATGCAGTGAAGAAAAAAGCAATGGGAAAAAAAAATGCTTTCGCCACCAAGCATCCGGTTTTCATTCACACACATGTAGGTTGCACATACAGGCACTATTATTTATATATGTATGCATTTCTAAGAAGTAAATAAATCGGGGCTGGTGAGATGGCTCAGCGGGTAAGAGCACCCGACTGCTCTTCCGAAGGTGATAAGTTCAAATCCCAGCATCCACATGGTGGCTCACAACCATCCGTAACGAGATCTGGCGCCCTCTTCTGGAGTGTCTGAAGACAGCTACAGTGTATATTACATATAATAAATAAAATAAATCTTAAAAAAAAAAGAAGTAAATAAATCAAGGAAAATAATCAAAAAACAGAAACATTTCTAGGGGCAGTGGCATGAAATCCAAATGGGACCTATTCTGGGATTTCTGCTTTTTTTGTTTTAATTCTTACAATGATAACATTCATTTAAAAACATTAAAATGCACACCTAAGCTTCCTTTAAGCAATTTACAACCAGTAGTATTGGCTGTAATGAGATTTCATTTCCTTCTATTTTTGTTGTAGTAAAAAAAAAATGACAGCAACAAATCTCTTCACTTGGCAAAGAAATGACAAGGGGGGGGGCACTTTGAAGAAACAGGACTTTTTAGTTGACTCTGGCATGACCCAGCACACTCAACAAAACTCATGGTACACAGAACGAAAAAGGTGGAAGGAACCCTGCGCCCACAGTACTGAAGGTTGTTTTTAGAAAGCTTAACTAAGAAACAGAAAATGCCAAGTGTGTTTTCCAGGGGTGGGAACAGGAACGTGAAACCTTACACCACCTAAAAGAGGTCTACGGGACTGACAGCAGGCTGGACCTGGGAAAGCGCGGGGGTGGGGAGGGCTCCGCGATCGCTTTTAGGTTTGGGCTCAGCGCCACGGTTTACAGCGAGCCCGGCTTGGGGGTGTCAAGTCCCTGACGGTGGTCAACAGCGTCTCTCTCGGGCGACATCTAACCCCCATGCGGAAGCCGAAGAAGACGGTGGACAAGCAACACCTTGAGGTCTTCGGCTAAGCGAGGACAGCTCCGGAGAAAAGCAAAAGCGTCAACTTTGGCGTTCAACGTGGCATCTCCGTAAGGCTCGCTAAGTCTTCTCCGGAGTCCCAGCCCACGAGCGACCCCAACACCTTTCCGGGCTAGTGCCGCCTCCCCACGGCCCGGCTCTCCTAGGGAAGCCCAGCCTGAGCCGCGCCTGGCAGCTTGCAAAGGGGAACCCGACCTTAGGAGGTGCGGGCGCGGATCGCCGTCGTCCCACCTGACACCTAAGCCTGCGGGGCGCCCCGGCCGGAGCTCGGTCCGGTCGCCAACAGCCCCGGCGGCGCCCCCTCCCCCACCTCTGGGCGGCGACCTCAGCACCGCCGCCCCGGGGCCCCCGCTCACCCAGGTAGCGGCTCCTCAGCCGGGACGGGTCCTCCAGCCCAAGGGACCTTTTCCTCACGTCCCACAACAGGTGCGGGTAGGAGCCACTCCGAGCCATGGCTCCGCCGGGGCTGGGGTGGGAAAGGGGAGACCACCGCGGGGGGCGGGGAGGGGAAGAGAGGGAGGGGACAGGCCGATCAACACCCGAGCGGCACCAGCACCATGCGCGCGCCCCGGGGCCTCGCCGGCGCCGCGACTCAGAGGGCGGCAGCCACGGCCGCGCCTTCTCCCCCGGAGCGGAGAGGCACCCGGGCCACGGCTCGCCTCATACTCTCCTCAGACTACCCAGAACATCTAGAGATCGGCAACAGTCCCCTCCCTCGGCCCCCCTCCCCCGGGAGGCGGAGGCGAAGGCGGAGGCGGCCTCGAGCTCCTCCCTCTCCTCCCTGGACCACGCCCCCTCCCGGCCTTTCTCGCGAGAGGATGCACACCGGCAACAGAAGCCGGTGTGCGTCACGATTGCCCTTACCCTCGGAGAGGAGCTTGAGGCCGCTCTAGCCCACTCCTTAATGGCTAGGAGAGGCGTGACGGAAGCCGCTGAGGTGGTCGTCTCGCTCACGCCTCTCGAGTCAAAGGAAAAAAAAAAATCGGGCGTGATGACCCATGCATGTAATCCCAGCATTCGGGAGGCTGGACCATAGCGAGATCCAAGACAGCCTGGGGTACATAGCGAAGACAACGACTCAAAAACAATGTCAATAAAACGAGGTCCGACAGGTATCTAGCGTCATCTTTAGTTCGGGAGAAGGAAGCCCAGAAAGCGTAGAAGTCAAAGTGAGAGACCGGGCGGAAGTGCGGCTTCAGTTGCCCCTCTCCAACATGGCCTCTAGGGCCGGAAAAAGGTGAGAGTCTAGCCACGCCTTTTCCGCTCTGTGAGGCCAGCCAATTAGAGCATGCCGTTAAGCTTGCGCAACGCCTCGCCCGCCCAGCGTTAGCGGCCCCAGCACGGCGACCTCTGTAGCACCTGTTGCCATGACTCCTCCCCCGCTGTCTCCCCAACCCGCTCGCAGGAGGCGGGCCGGGGCGGGCTTTTGCTGAGGCTCCGCCCCCTCAGCCTTTGCGGGACTCGGCCTCTAGGTGCTTCACCTCCGGCTAGCAGAGCCGGGGAAGGGCGCCCTAGGGCAGAGGCGGACGCCGGAGCGCTGTCGAGAGAAAGTGACGAGCCGCCCTTCGTTGTCAGCCAGGAACGCGGACACAGCGGCGCTCCCACCCTGCTGCTGTCGATCCCTAGGCCGCCGAGATGGCAGCTGCCGGCGCCCGAGGCCTGCGTGCCACCTACCACCGACTCATGGATAAAGTGGAGTTGTTGCTGCCAAAGAAACTGAGGCCGCTATACAACCACCCGGCAGGTAATGAATCCTGACCCGCTCGCACCGAGATCGTTCCCCTCCCTCCGAAACCGGGACATTAGAGGCCCTGTGACAGTTGAGTTGCTACCGGAATCTCAGAGCCCTCGTCTCGTCCCCTGAAGGGAATCCATCAATTCACCTAGTCTTTCACCTTGTTTCCATCTTAGGTCTCTTCCTAAAACCGAGAATCTCCCACCCGGTGCCCTTGTTGACTTTTGATGCCTTCGCTCCCTTAAACACTACTCACACTCCCGACCTCGCCTCCAGACTTTAACCTTACTTAACTCCTGAGAGCCACGAAGGGGTCTTGGGCCACCATGAAACCCTCGTTCTCCTCCCCTTTCTCCCTCCGTGAATTTCTAACGCACACGTGGGGTAGAGCTGAAAAGGTGTCTGTCTGGTCTCAGCAGAGGGTTTGGAGTAAAGGTCATATTTTAGTTCCTCTTGGCAGAGGCCTGCTGAAGTGAGCCCTCCCCAAAATTGGACGCTCCCCACCCCCATCCCCTTCCCCTTCCCGGTTCAGTCAATGTCATTCCTGGTTCCATAGACCCAGTATAATAAGCCAGTCATTACGCAATCACTGACCAGGTTCTATCTGTGTTTTATGTGGGCAGATATGAATACAGTTCTGTTCCACCGCTTACCAAGATGTGACCTTGGGCAAAATTCTATACCTCTGTCTTAATTCAGATAAAATGTATTCAGTGTGAAAATCAAAAATAACCTATGCTTAATTATTTGAGGATGTTAGCTGTCACAAGGACTGGATAAGAATTCTTGTAGTTAAAAATAATTCTTTAAGAAACTGGAAGGCCCCTCCCTCTAGCTCTTTATTATAGTTATTAAATTAGTTTATTTCTAATACAGAATGGGTGATAGTAATACTTAAGGTTGAGGACTAAAATCTGATTATACTATGAAGTCTTTCAAGCATAAAAATTGAGCGAATAGAAAAATTTACTCACAATGGAAAAATTGAGTTGCTAACAAAAAAGTGAACTTTGCCTTTACATAGGTTATATCCATAGTCTACAATTGATATTAGAAAGGTTTAGTTTTGTTTGATTGTTTGTTTGTTTTTTGAGACAGTGTCTCTGTATAGCCCAGGCTGTTCTGGAATTCACTCTGTAGACCAGGCTGGCCTCAGACTCAGAAATCCACCTGCCTCTGCCTCCCAAGTGCTGGGATTAAAGTTGTGGGCCACCACTGCCCAGTGAAAGGTTTAGTTCTAATTGAGGCAGCTCTCTGGAGCCTGGGCTGGTTATTAAATCTGGTGTCCACTTTAATGACTGAATGGTCTATACCTCTGCATAGACGGTAGTTTTAACACTTAATGGCATTACTGCAGTATGAAAACCATTATAAAACTTGTTTTTAAGGAACTTTGTTGATGACGTTTGTTTAGTTACCTATTAGTTTTTACATTTTTCTGTTTTGTTATGTTTTATGGCAGAGATTTTCAGAAGATAATAATTTGACAATATATATAATGATCAGAATGTTACAAAATCAACTGAGGTCTGTGGCAATTCTTACCCTCCAGCTTTGGAATGAGGACAGTATAGGGCAGGCGCAGTTTAGTACTTAAACTAACAGGGAATTGGAAAGTAGTCTTTTATTGATCTTTTTCAAAACCCTGGCTTTTAGCCACTTGTAATTATTGTTTATAGTACTTAAACTGTACAAGAGAACTTTGTGCATTTCATCCTGAAGTCTTTGGGTTACTTCTGTTCTAAGTGTAATAAAAGGAACATAGAAAGTCTAGACTTTGACTGCATGACTTTGGCTTTAACGAATTCCCCAAACCTTAGGAATCTTTTTGTTTGGTTAGTTGGTTGTTATTTGGTATTTGTTTTTTGGTTTGGTTTGGTTTTCAAGGCAGGATATCTCTGTGCAGCCTTGGCTGTCCTGGAACTAGCTCTGTAGAGCAGGATGGATTTGAACTCAGAGATCTGCCTGCCTCTCCCTCCTGAGTGCTGTGATTGAAAGTGTGAGCCCTCACTGCCTGGGTGGAAATCTTTTAAAATTAAGAATGATTGTGAAAATTAAATGATTGTAATATCTGTAAGACATGTACAAAAGTATTTGTTTTACAAATCAGAATGAACTTTCTCTTCCAAATAAAGGGTTTAGGGATTTTGTTGTTGTTGTTGTGTTCTTTGTTTGTTTGTTTGTTTGTTTTTGAGACAAGGTCCCTTCTATCCCAGGTTGACCTTGAACTTGTTTGTTGTTGCTGTTTGTTTTGCTTTTTTAAAATTAGATCTTTACTGGGGTGGTGGCATACTTCTTTAATCCCAGCAGTCAGAAGCAAGCAGATCTCTGTGAGTTTGAGTTCCAGGATAGCTAAGGCTGTGAAACAGAAAAAAAAAAAAAAATGGTCTACAAAAACAAAGAATAGATCTTATTACATTCTCCTGGCTGACTTTAAACTTGCTATATAGAACAGTCTCACATCAAACTCAAGAGAAATTTTCCTGCCTTGGCTTCCCTAGTGCTAGAATTAAAGGTGCATACCCCTGGGACCAGGCACCTTATGTTTTCAGATAAAGTCTGTCACTGAACCTAGAGCTCATCAGTTCACCTAGGCTGGCTTGCCATTGAGCACCAGGGCTCTTCTTGTCTCCACTCTCAGTGACAGAGTTAAACACAGGCACCAGTGCTCCTTACTTATGTGGGACTGGGAATAGAACCAGAGGCTCCATACATGGTAAGCAAGAACTCTATAACCAAGCTACATCTCTAGCAATTAAGATTTTGAAAAATATGTAAAGATGCCTATCACTAAAAACATATTTGTGATTGAAAAGTTGTAAGCCCAGCAATATAGAAATGAACAAGCATGAAAAATATGACTGGTGACTAATGTTTGAACAAAAATCTGAGAAAACAGATTATTCTTCCACTCATTACCCAGAATGAATAGTCCCTTTGAATACTATTGTACTTTAGTACTTGGTATTGAATAACCTTCTAAGCATTAGACTACATTCATATACAAGGTTCTATTAAAAAGTTATGAAAGGTTAGAATATTAGCAGTCAGAAAGTATATGTTGCTTATTATAAAATTTTAAATTTATTTTTGTCATTGACAAATATTTCTAAAGAGGTAACAAGAATATATTCTATTTAGATATTTATTGTAGTTGGAATACTATGTGGCCTGGAGTTTTGAGCCGTTGTCATCTGTTTGCTTGTATAATCATGTGCTATGATATAGAATGATTGTCTCTGTAGGAAAATAATAAAAAATAATTAAATTGGATTCCTAGACAAGTTCCTCAACTCATATAAGGAGTGTCATTTAACCCACCTTCTAGCTAACTATATAGAAAGCATGTTGCTCCAAACAAGCCAGTTGTATAACTGCTCTAGGCATTTGCCAGATCATAACATTAAAGGTATGTTGCACAATGTTTACTTAATGCTTAGTTGTCCGTATGGTTTGAATGTCCTTTAACTCTTTAAATATTGAGACTTAATCCTCATTGTAAGGCATTAAGTAACTGGAAATATAATTAGTCAAAGGTGTTTGGAGGTAGAAACTTTGGCAAGTAATTAAAATGAAATAAATTCCTTAGGGTAAAGTGCCTATGACTGAGTCCTAGTGACTTTGGGACAGAGACCATGCATATACCTAAACGTATCCTTTTCCCCTCTTGCTGAGTAAGATACTCTGCCCTACCTCAGATCTCTGTCAGCAAGTAGACCATCACTAAAAGGCCTTAGATCTGAATTCTCTCACTCATGAGCCAAACAGTGGGTGCTGGGAACTAGATCTGGCCCGTTCTGACAGCAACAAGTACTCTTAACCACTGGGCCATCTACCCACCCCAGATGGTTCTCACCCAGTATTGGCCTTAGATATTTCATTGTAATAATGGAACATGGATGAATACAGCTGAGGAAAAACACTGCTAATTTTAAAAGCATTGTTTTGTTTTGTTTTGTTTTGTTTTGTTTTTTGAGACATAGTTTCTCTGTGTAGCCCTGGCTGCTCTGTAGACCAGACTGGCCTCGAACTCAAAAATCCACCAGACTCTGCCTCCCAAGTGCTGGGATTAAAGGCGTGGGCCACCACTGCCAGGTAGAAAGCATTCTTTTTTAAAAAAAAATTGTGAACTATAAAATAAGGTGGATCATCCCAAGAGATGCATAATAATATACCAATATTCATAATCCTGATCTTAGTGTTAAGTCAGAACCAGTTTTAGTGCAATTAAAAATGGTTTTGGCATTCAGTAATGGTGTCAAATACCAACCTTAACATTATAAGGATGTGTGTGTAGTTGGCCATATGGTATCATATACTGTATAAGTCTTGTACAGTACGTGGAACTAAGAGGGATATTGAAATGTGAGGAGAGTAAAGGATGAGACATAGTTGATGCATGGATAGTAAACTACATTAGAGACGTTCTGATATGCTGCTGAATGCTAGAACAACTGCAGATAACAATTATGTACATACGTTCGGATTTTTTTTATATTTTTATTTTTTTTGACACAGTGTCATATAGACCAGTTTGGACTTGCTATGTAGCTGGGTACAGCTGGCCTTAAACTGATCCTCCCACCTCTGCCAACTGAGAGCTGCACATAAACAAAGAAAGAATGACAAATCCCAGACAGGCCCAGAAAATAATGCCTGTACTCCAGCCCTCAGGAGATACAGGGAAGAGGACCGAGTGTTATTGCAGTTTAAAAAGCTGAGAAAAGGAAAGCCATGATAGAGAATGGTGTGGAAGGAATGAGGAGAGGTAGTGATCTTTGTGACCTTCCAACATTCAGTAAGAAAGTTTATTCTTCACTTCAGAAACAATGAATACCAGTTCAGTGTTTGTAACTGTATGTGTGCATATGCTTTTCCAAGAAGGAAGTCTTTTTATAGTGGGAAGAATCATACATACATACATATAGCCTATGTTCTGGACAGAATTCATTTATTCCACTGATGACAATTACTCCCAGCCGAAAAAAAATTTAGGAAATAAAATTTAGTTTATAAAAGTGCAATCAACCTAGCTGGCTATGGGTATGTACCCTGTAATCCCAGCACTCAGGAGGAAGAGGCAAACGGATCTCTGGGAGTTCTAGGCCAGCCAGGTTTGCTAGTCAGTTCTGGGGCAACCAGAGCTACATAGTGAGGTCCTGTCACAGAAAACCAAATAATGGAGGAAAAAAAAAGAGAAGAAAAGGTACATCAACTTGCCTGGCATGGTGATACAAACCTGTAGCCTCTTACGGAGGCCAAGACAGGACATCACTCCAAGTTCAAAGCCAGCCTGAACTGAGCTGTTTGTTCCAAGATACCTTGAACTATATGATGAGACCCCCATCTCAGAAAAAACAAAAAGTAAAAACAAACAAAAAAGGAACTGGGTAAGGTGGCTCTGCAGGCAAACTGAGTTTGATCCCTGGGACTCGCATTGTATGAAAGAACTGACTCTCAGAAGTTGTTCTCTGACCTCGATGTGCGTGCCTAATGAATGCAGGCACCACTCCCTCAGACCCACTAAATAAATAATGAGTAATACATGTAAAAAAGAAAAAATAATAATTATTTTGCTATTTGCTGTATTTCCCTCATCCTTAAATAGATCATAATTTTAAATATACATAGAATACTGTCTAATATTTCTAAATTATCAATTTTTTGATGCCTTTTCTACCTTTAAGAGTAGTAGAGTCTTAAGAAGGTGGAAATGTATTGTTAAATTCTTTGTCTAAAAGTGTTCATTTCTCTCTGAGAATATCATGTTTCTTGTTGAGCTATAAAATGGAATTTTTATAAGGGGATTTTTAAAATTCATTTCCACTTAATTATTTCAATAATAGTGAATATTAACAGCTACTCTATCAATTTATACTTCTGTTTATCCTGATACTAAGGTATTATAATCATATTAGACATTATAATTATCATTTATTTTTATGTTTTCCTGTGAGAATAACTATAATTTTACATAGCCTAACCCTGTTTTTCAGTCTTAATAATGCATTGGCATTGTTGCCATTGAGTAATGTCTATATCTAAGTTATTTATTTCACTAATGTTTTTAGATCCAGTGACAACTTCTGTATCTGAATTCATATATTATCTGCATTTATTCACTATATAATCTGAAGATAAAACAAATTAGTTGAGAACAAATGAAAGGGAAAACTAAGTTTTCTTTGAAACCGTTATAGTTATATTGTTTGGGCCCCACTCCCACCAGAGACAGAGTCTCACTACATAGTCCTAGATAGCTTAGAAATCTCTGGGTAGGCCAGGAAATCTTCAATTTCACAGAAGTCTCTGTTTCCTTATTGCTAGAATTTAAAGCATATATGGCTATACCCAGCCCTCCTTTTCTTTTTTAAAACTTGAAAGCAAAATAAAAAAATAAAACAAAAGCAAGCTACTTTGTGGTGGGGGTGTCATACCTGTAATCCTATTTGTGGTAGTTTGAATATGCATCCCCAGGGAGTGGGACTGTTGGGAGGTGTGGTCTTGTTGGAATATGTGTAGCCTTCTTACAAGAAGTATGTCACTGTGGGGTGGACTTTGAGACTCTTCTCCTAGCCATGTGGGAGTCAGTCTGCTCCTGGCTTCCTTTGGATAAAGATGTAGAACTCTCATCCTCTTCAGTGCTATGCCTACCTGGAGGCTGCCATGCTTCCCCACCTTGATGATAATGCATTGAGCCTCTGACCCTGTAAGGTATCCCCAATTAAATGTTTTCCTTACAAGAGCAGCCGTAGTCACAGTGTCTCTTGACAGCAGTAGAAACCCTAAGACACTGTTCTTTGGGAGACCAAAGCCAGAGGAAAGCAATCAGTTCATAGTCAGCCTGGGCTACCAGGGAAATTACAAGCCAATGTGGGCTACGGAGGGAGACAATCCCCAGGCCCTAGTCCATTTCAAAGATAAAACAAAAACAGCTACTTGTTTATATGTGTAATTATCCAACTCTAATTATCCTGATATTAACTTGTCCATTGCCTTCAAGTACCTCAGAAAAATAGCAATTTATAATGTCTGACATATCTGCTACTACTAATATTTTTTGTTTAGCATTTAAAACTTATTAAACTCATTTAAAGTTTGTTTTCATCATTTAAGATTATCACTAATTAGGGCTGGAGAGATGTCTCAACACTTAAGAATACTTGCTAGTTTTGCAGAAAAATTAGGTTTGGTTCTGGTTCCTAGTACTCAGATAGTAGCTCATAGCCATCTGTAACTCCAGTTTGGGGGGATCTGATACCATCTTCTGGCCCCCATGGGCACCAGGCATAAACATGATACAGATACATACAGGCAAAATAGTCATAACATTAAATAAATCTATTTTTTTCAACAGTTAAAATATCTTTCTTGGTCCAAAGTCCTGGCCACTTAATTTCATGTTTGAAGGAGGGTTTTTGGTTGGTTGGTTGGTTGATTTGGTTGGTTGGTTGGTTGGTTCTGTTGGCATTTGTGCAATTACATTTTTATAAACTGTTGTCTAGCTTGGAACAGTTGAGTAAATTAGTTACTAAACCTACTTGAAAACTTTACTATTCATTAACTCAAATGTTCAACCATGTAAACTTTCGAAGAAGCCAAGAAGGACCTTACTCAGAAAACAATTTGGGGACAGCAATAGAATAAACAGTTTTTGACATGGTGGGGGCTGGGAGAATCCAGAAAAATTCAAAGAAAATAGGGTCACCTCTTCACCCAGAGACTGAGAAGGTACACTTTCTTGAGTAATGAAACCAAGCTTCAAGCAATAATAAAACCAAACTAAGAAATTTATACAGACTATGATGCAGGGGTCCATGTATGTCATAGAAAAATGATACCTCCCCTACTCACTCTAAATGAAATTACAGGGATCTGTATTCTGGGCTTGGAACAGGCTCCTGGTCTAAGAATAACTTGTTAGTAAAGTCATGAAGGAAGCCTATGTTCCTGAAAATGAGGAGACAGTGATTCTGGCCTTGAGAATAAAGCAATGCCAGGACCATTCTCTGTCAAGCCTAATAAAGTTTGAATATGTTTGATAAAGCTTCTATCCTGGGCATGCATAGTTAAGTCCCGTGTAGAAGACAGTAGAATATATGCGCTGTTTTGGTTGTTCGGAGAAGCATTTAGCTTAAACTGAAGATGCTAAAGAAGGTTTACTTGATAACCTGAAACCAAAAAACAAGACTTTGAGGGATGGCAGTTAAGGGTTAAGAGGAGGATTTTAGGGTGGAGCTACTAAGTGGTTCTTTTGCTGGGACAGCTGGCTTATGCATTCAAATGTTTAACAGCATCCAGGTCTCTTTGCCTGGGCACTGGTAGCAACAGGAGAAGCAATACCACTGTAACCACCTATTTATGGCAATTGTTTGCTTGGTTCCTATCTCCTACACCTCTAATCCCAATAGTCACACAGAGGAAGCAAAGCAGGAGGAACCTGAGTTCAGAATCTAAAGTATATACAAAGCTATGTCTCAAAAAAAATTTTTTTTAAGATTTATTTTATTTATTATATGTAAGTACACTGTAGCTGTCTTCCGACACTCCAGAAGAGGGCGCCAGATCTCGTTACGGATGGTTGTGAGCCACCATGTGGATGCTGGGATTTGAACTTATCACCTTCGGAAGAGCAGTTGGGTGCTCTTACCCACTGAGCCATCTCACCAGCCCAATTTTTTTTCTTTTAAATCATGGTTTTCCTTAGTATAATTTATCATAAAATTCCACTTGGGTCCCTACCAACTACTAATGAATACTGGGATGTGCTGGAATTACAGGCTTGTACCACACAACACTACATTGGTGTAGTCCTTCAACAATTCTTCTTTTTTCTCCTCATGCTCCTCTCTGTTTTTGAGACAGGGTCTCCCTACTATCCTGGAATTCAGTTTGTAGACCTCAAACTCAGAGAGATCCACCTGCCTCTGGGATTAAAGGGTTGCACCACCACACCCAGCTCTCTTCCTGTGTTTTTTGGGTGGTATTTTGTTTAACCTAGAACTCAATGATCCTCCTGCCTCAGCCTCCAGTGCTGGGACTACAAACATGTACCACTTAGTCTTAAAGAAAGTTTTGTTTCTAGTCTTGCTCAAAGTAGGAAGAGAGGGACTGGCTGTGATCAGAATAGCACTGGTCAGAGCCAACTGTGGCAAAACAAACACAGATGGATTTTTTTTTTCCTATTCAATTAGAAGCATCAAAAATTAGAACCCTTTGGTAGTTGCCAAACCATTTCAGCACTGCCTACAACTGTGTTCTACAGTTTAGACTATAAATAGAGTAGGTGAAGGCTTATGGGGAAAATGTAAAAATAATTTGATATGAGATACCTAGGAAAATAAAGCTTAGCATTATAATTATACTCACAAAGACATGATCTGTGATCTTCAAGTGTTTGGAGAATTCTAAAAATGATACCCTAAGATTAGATTGCCGTATAAACTACTACCATGTGCAAAGTCTTATGTTTCTACTGTCAGCAATATATCTAATGCCAAGCTCACGAAAACAGTTTATGTCATTCTTAAGTATCATGCTGGGTGAGTTCCAGGACTCTGTATACTTTCAATTTTCTCTGGATTACTTAATAAGGCATTAAGTTGGATAGTTGCTGCTGTACTTTGTTTGGGGGCCAACTTCAAGCAAAACATATGTTTGTTCAATGCAGATGAAAAAGACTGTCTTGAAATATAAACCAATGAATCTCCTGGGTACTAGAATTATAGAACTGCACCACTACCCATAGCTTCCAAGTATTGTCCGTCCACAGTTGGGTGGATCTGAAGATGATGGAAGCCACAGATAAGGAGAGCCAAGTATATTTTAAAAATTGTGTATGTGTACATACATATCTATTTTATGCACATATGCTTCTTTATTCATTATAGTAACATAAGTAATATAAACTATTTTTCCATTATGTTGGCTAACTTTCCTTTAATACTATTCATGCAAGTATGTATTGTGCAGCTACTTGATAATCTTCATAGGTAAGTAGATAAGCAGCTACTGTTTAAAGTGTACTGTGGAAGGCTAAGTAAGCATAGCCTTACTTAAAGACCAGTAATCCCAGCATGCAGTTGGTGAGTCAGGCAGATCTTTGTGAGTTCCAGGCCAGCCACAGCTACACAGTGAGACCTTATCTCAAAACCAAAAATCAAAAGAGGAAGAGGCCAAGAGTATTGCTGCAAGCTTGAACATGCACTGGGATTTATAATGCGACTTTGTCTCAAAATCCTAAAGTAAAATACATTGTGGTAGGTTTTTAAATCTCCTGTATTAAAATCTCATTGAATTGGTCAATTTAGCTGTAAGAATAATGAGAATTAGTCTGAGATATAAAAAGAATGAAGGACTATGTTAAACTGGGAAAGTAGTCCAGGGTCCCTGCCACTTAATGTTAAAAGCAAGTGATAGCCCAGCTTCCTAAGTTGTGACTCACAACCCTCTATCTGGTTATGTAACTGAATTTGGGAGCAGTAGAAACTTTGTCAATAGTAAAAGTTTCTGAACACATAACAAAAAACTTAACTCAAGCTTAAATATATAGGAGTTGTAGAGATGGCTTAGCAGTTAAGAGCACTGGCTGGGGTTGGAGAGATGTCTCAGTGGTTAAGAACACTGACTGCTCTTCTAGAGGTCCTGAGTTCAATTCTGAGCAACCATGTGGTGGCTTACAACAACCTGTAATGGGATCTGATGCCCTCTTCTAGTGTGTCTGAAGGCAGCCACAGTATACTCATATAAATAAAATAAATAAATCTTGAGAGAGAGAGAGAGAGAGAGAGAGAGAGAGAGAGAGAGCGTGAGAGCGCACTGGCTGTTCTTCCAAAGGAAGATTCCCAGCACCTACATAGTGGCTCACAACTGTCTGAAACTCCAGCTCCATGGGATCCAGCACCCTCTTCTAGCCTGCTCAGCAGCCAGGCACACAAGTGATACACAGACATACACGTGAGCAAAGCACTCATATAAATCAAATCAAATACATAGTGAACTAAGGTGCTTCTGATAGTACTTATCATTGTTATAGTGCACAATTTCACTACAACCTCAGTTATGAACACAAAGTATACACTATGTGCTGGGCATACAGTCACAGCACACAATATCAGCAAGTACTGCCTGAAACATCTTACTCAGATAAAAGACTATTGTATGTTATAAATTGCATTATTTTACACATATTGTAAATTGCACAAAGCTCTTACAGAAATGTGGTTTAATTACAAAAAGGTTTTGAATATTTTTTAAAGATTTATTTTATTTATTTTATGTATGTGAGTACACTGTTGTTCTCTTCAGACACACCAGAAGAGGGCATCAGATCCCATTACAGATAGTTGTGAGCACCATGGGTTGCTGGGAATTGAACTTAGGACTTCTGAAAGAGCAGTGTTCTTAACCACTGAGCCACATCTCTAGCCAGTTTTGAATATTTTTACTTTTTTTTGCTCTGCTTGTAAGCACCAAATTCATATATATTTGGATTGGATTGTCAGAATGTTTGATAATAAAAAATTACTGAGTACTGGAAAGGTGGTTCATGATTTAAAAGAATTTGTTGCTCTTCCAGAGGACCAGAAATCTGTTCCCAGCACCCACATCAGGTAGCTCACAACTACCTGTAACTCTAGTTTCAAAGGATCTGAGGAATGTCTGTGAGTTCAAGGCCAGCCTGATCTGTTCCAGGCCCTTACTCAAAAAATTGTCCTTATAAAGTAGAATATTAAGGTAGTAGTAATAGACATGGGCATAAATTATATTTTTAACCTTGAATTTTTGTTTATAAATCACTATTTTTATATTAGGCTGCATAATGAAATAAGCATCCCAGGAATGGTGGGACATGCCTGTAGTCCCAGCACCACCTCCAGGACAGCCTGAGCTACAGTTTAAAGAGAATGTGTCTCAAAAAAAGAAAAAAAGAAGGGAATGTATTTTGTTGATCCCATGTATAAGAAAGAACGTATGTAATATTAAGTATTCTGGTATATAACTAAACTTGTCAAGTTTAGTTACATTTTAAGGTCCCCAGACAAAATCTGTCACCTCTTACCCTACCATATCCTTTGAGGTAAAAAGAGTTGTCTGTGGATCTAGCACAGGACACTAGTTAGAGTTAGGAATTCGCATCCCACNTTATATGACATTTTAAACAAAGCAGATAAGTACCAGACTGACTAAAACAGGGATCTTGCTACTAAGGAACTTTTGATACCTTGTATCAAAATAGACATTAGATGTGTGGGTGTGGGTATGTGTGGGTGTGGGTGTGCATGTGAGAAATAATGTATAATCTATGTTTATGTTGAAATATATAAAATAGAATATACAGAATTTTTGCAAGACCTCTTAATAGGTATATATGATAAATTATCATTTATAGCTACAAGTTTTAATAAAAAGAATGAACATTACTAAAGCTTATGTAACTAAAATGTTATAATTTGATATTTCCTCTAAAGATTGTCTGTGACTAAACTAAAATAAGTTTCTGTTCAAAACAAAACACTGGGGAAAATTTCCAGAACTATCTCCATTGTTTCTTTAGCTTGTTTTTTAAGATTTATTTTATTTATATATATTTGCTTATGTCCATGTGGGTTATTTATACAGTACAGTGCCTGCAAAGGTCAGAAGAGGACATCTAGAACTGGAGTTACAGGTGGTTGTGGCCCACTTGATATTGGTGCTCAGGACTGAACTCAGGTCTCTCTGTAAAAGCAGTATGTGCTCTTAATTGCTGGACTATCCTTCCAGCTCACCTTAGCTTATTTTTAATATTATAAATGCAAATAGTTGGCAAGAATATTAAAATACACATAGAAGATTGATACTATATTTTTGTCCCTTCCTAAATCTTAATACAAAGTGTATAGAAAGCAGAGTAGAATTTGGTGTTAACTAATAAAGGAATGCACATAATACATTGGAATATTTCTCAATTTTTCTTTCTTTTATATTTCAGGCCCCAGAACAGTTTTTTTCTGGGCTCCGATAATGAAATGGGTAAGTCTTAGTTTTAATAGGAGTTATTTAAAATAATTAATTCCTTAATATAAATTTACTAATTTAAAATAGATTTTATGAAGGCTGTATACTACCTACCTTTCTCTATAGTATTAATTTATCAGAAATGGCTTTTTTTTCCCATGTATGTCCTGGAGCTGGAGCTTACTCTGTAGACCTTGAACTCACAGAGATACAACTGCTACTGACTCTTGAGTGCTTGGATTAAAGGCATCTTTCACTACCACCGAGCCTAAATTCTTAACAAAACATACAGTCATGCAAGGTGGTATACCCTATTATCCAAGTATTTGACTGACAGAGATAGGAAGATAGGAAAGGGTTTAAGTCTATCCTTTGGTTATATATAGAATTTGAGGCCAGCCTAAAGTGTATATGACTATGCCTAATATATGTATTACATAAAAGCATTCGGTGTAAATGATAGAGCTTATGACTTTTAGCTCCAAGGTTAATAATGTTACTATAATATGTAGCCTGTGTGTATATATAATATATATTCAATCTAGTGGCGATAGCAATGATTTATAGCAAATCATTGAAATGAAAAGGATCTGTTTGAAACTTTTTACAAATGAGGATCTTCAGGCCCCATCACATATCTGCTTACTCAGTCTGAAAATAATCCAGGGATAGAGCCCAATAAGCTGTTTTAATATCCTCTGCAGGTGATTCTAGTGTCCTCCAAGTTTGAAAACTGCTGGTCTGTGAGCTTTAATATGACAAAGTACATATAAAATTACTACATTGATCGGTTTTGCTTTTGTTTATATTTTAAATATACACCCTAGTATTGTTCATTGCTTCATCATATAGCCAGTCTGCAAAGACTTTGCATCTTGGAGACTTTGAGATCATACATACTCCACTACATGCTGTTCTTTCTCTTAAAATACCATTCTACTTCTTGGTTGTGTCTGTGAGTTTGACTGTTCGAGGTACCTCATAGAAGTGGAAGGAAGCATGCAATATTTTTTCAAAGATTTTTTAAAAATATCTATGTCTGGCTGGGTGTGGTGGCACACGCCTTTAATCCCAGCACTTGGGAGGCAGAGGCAGGCGGATTTCTGAGTTCGAGGCCAGCCTGGTCTACAAAGTGAGTTCCAGGACAGCCAGGGCTATACAGAGAAACCCTGTCTCGAAAAACCATAAAAAAAAAAATCTATGTCTGTGTGCATGTATTTGTATGTGTTGCTGATGCCTAGAACAATCTGAGTGTGTCAGATTCTCTGAAGCCCGAGTTAGAGGCATTTGTGAGCTACCCGGCATGAGTGCTAGGAACCTAACTTTAGTCCTCTGTAGGAGTAACAAGGGCTCTGAACTGCTGACACACCTCTCCAGCCCACGGAGTCATGCAGTGTTTATGACTGATGTGTGTTCTTCCGGTTATTGCATGTCAGAATTTGCTTATTCTGTAGCTGAATAATATCCACTGTGTTGCTGGCTGTAGGACAGGATGCTTGCTGCTTGAAAGCCAGTACTGTGGAGCTAAGAGTTGTTGGGAAAGAAATAAGGTTTATTGAAGGACTGGCAACTTGGAAGACATGGGAGGCTTTTATGCTGCTACCTCTGACCTCCATCCTGCTCTATCCCTCCAGAAAAAAATTGTTGGGAATTGGGCGTAAGAAAGGACTTTTAATACTAGTATGGTTGGACAAACTTTTAATCCCAGTACTCAAGACAGGCAGTCAGATTAGTTCAAAGGCAACCTATTCTACATAGAAAATGATAATTTAAAAGTGGGGTGTTTTTAGAAGGATGCACAGGGAACAGTTGCAAGAATAATGCATGCTGGGCCCTTATCATCTATAGCATTTGTCTCCCTTTTTTTTTTTTTTTTTCTTTTTTTCTTGTCTGGGTGTAACATTGTAATGGACCTTTAACCTCCTGAAGATCTTTAAACAGAATTATTTGATTTGATTTTATTGGTGTGCAGTACCACAGATTGATCCTGGACCTACGAGTGCTAGGCAGGTGGTGTACTAGCACTGAGGTGCATCCCCAGTCTAACACACTAACCCTTATGCAAGTTGAATCTCAGCGGCTTACATGTTCTATGTTAGCCAGTGCATAAACCAAAGAATATGGAGAGGCAGTTACATATTTGGGAGTAATCTTAACGTTATCAGATGCTTTGGTTTGAGGTTTTATTTTGGTTTGGTTTGGTTTATAGTACTAAGACTTAAACTCAGGGCCTCATGCATGGATGGCAGGAGTGCTTTATTATGGAATGCCATCCTTTTTTACCCTTTGTTTTGAGATATTATCTCAGTAAACTGTCCAGATTTGCCTTGAAGTTTTGATCCTCAACCCTCTTTTAAAGTCTCATTTTGGATAGGATCTCACTAAGATGCCTATGCTAACCTCTGAACTCACTCTGTTGTTATGACAGGCCTTTAACTTATGATCCCCCTCCCCTTAACCCATACCTTGAATCACAGGCTTACACCAGCGCAGCTTATAACCTAGCTTTCTGAGTGATGCTGAAGTTAGGATATGTGTGGTGTGGTTCTATAAAAGACACTGAAGACATAGAAAGCAGGAGTAGGGTGGAGGTGGAGACAGCTTTGTGAGTTAGAGCGCTTGCTTCTCCTGCACATACCTAGATTCAATTCCCAGCATCTACACGATGCCTCACTGCCAGCTGTAACTCCAGGTACATGGGTTCCAGTGCCCTTGTCTGGACTCCATGTGCACTGCACACAGATGGTACACCTGTGTACGTGCTGGCAAAATGCTCATACCCACAAAAAATAAAAATAAAAATTTTAAGGCACCAAGGAAGATATAGTCATATGTATTTTAATATTAAAGAAAAATCATCTAGAGCCAATAAGAGCTCAGATGATAAAGGTTCCTTTGGCTAATCCCAAATTCAATTTCTGGGACTCACTTGGTGTAGGAGAGAACTGATTCCCACAGCTTGTCCTGTGACTTCTACATATGCACCACAGTACATGTACGTGCTCACAAAATAAGAACATTTCTAAAAGTAGGGGGAAAAATCATCTAATAAGCTAAGACTGAGTGAACTTTTCAGGTACTTTAAAAAACAAAAAATATTGACAGAAAACATGAGAAAGTACTCCTAAATTTGTTACAGGGGGATTTTGTTTGGTTGGTTTGATTTGGTTTTGGTTTGGTTTGGTTGTTTGTTTGGTTTGGTTGTTTGTTTGGTTTGGTTGTTTGTTTGGTTTGGTTGTTTGTTTGGTTTGGTTGTTTGTTTGGTTTGGTTGTTTGTTTGGTGGGTTTGTGGGGGCAGAGGTTCTTGCTGTGAATTTTCTTAATGGTATGGGCATTATTATGATTATAGCTTTCATGTGGAAATTCACAAATATTTTATGTTTAATTTAAAATTAAAAATGATTGTCTCACTCCTGATGCTCCACCATGTCTTAATGTATATTTGCAGGGATTGGTATGTGCTGGATTAGCTGACATGGCCAGACCTGCAGAGAAACTCAGCACAGCTCAATCCACTGTACTGATGGCTACAGGTAAATTAAACACTTTCATTTTCTACTGTTGTGTAACTATTTCTGAGGAGATGTGAGAAAAAGTCTATGCACTACAGATAGGATTTGGTACAACCAAAGTTCAGCTTAGTGAAACAATGAGTTTCTTGGAGTTAGTTATAGAAATAGGGGTAAGGAGCTACTTACAGGACCAGAAATGACTCAGATGGTTGCATCATGGAAAACCTACCACAGCACGGGTGACAGCCAGGAAACATGGAATTCGCTGCACCAGCTTGCTGCACAAACTACAGGCAGTTTAACGGGTTAAGAAAGTGTTTCTTCTAAGTAACTCAATTAGTCTGAATATCTTCTAGGAAGCTTGGCTTGTTTGAGAGTTTTTCTCAGCAGTCTTTACTACTTATAATGAGCTGAAAGAGAGAAAGACTTTGCGTGCCACTGGTCAGTTTTAGGAACTTCCTGATATTTTTTAATTTACTTCTTGAATTTTAACCATCTTCTCTTCATATCATCACAAGTTTTTAAAATTTATTATTGTTGAGAATTTCATACATGTTATAATGTTTTGATCAAGTCATCCCCCCACCATATTTCTCTCTCAACAACAACAAAAAGAGGAACATCCTGAGTCTTAACAAACTTACTTCTAAGATGGTTATCCTGAAAGAGATTGCTATACAATAACTACATACTAGCTGAAGCGATAGCACTGCCTTTAAAGGCCAGTCTCACAAATGAAATTAACCACATACAACAAAACTCTCTTTGGTCTTACAGTCATTAATGATTTTATTTTTCAAACGTCGGCATACATATTTACTCACATATTATCCATCTTTAGGAAAACTGCTGCATTATGGATAGCTTAGCCAGGAAGGCTGTTAGGAATAAGTATCAGCTTGAGATTTTGCTTTTCAGGTTTTTAAAATCTTTTGGAAAGATGGTATAGTTAATATGACTGGCTCCTAGCCAAGTCTCCTTTTAATGTAAGAACTGAAAATTATATCATGAGAATTTTTATGTAATATATAATGCAGAGGAGTCTATACCTTTGTTTCAACAGGGTTTATTTGGTCAAGATACTCACTTGTAATTATACCAAAAAATTGGAGTTTGTTTGCTGTTAATTTCTTTGTGGGGTCAGCAGGAGCCTCTCAGCTGTTTCGGATTTGGAGGTAAGCCAAGGTGCTTTTAGAACTGGTTCAGTAGTCACCTCAATGGCTGTGTGTATATCAAGTATTATATTGACTAAATTGTGCATGAAGGAGAAATGTATTGTTTCCTTCAAAGTCTGGAGAGTTACAAATAAGTTAAAAGCAGCTAAGCTTGTGTTACCTAGGTTTTAGGTCCAACAGTTTATTGTCTAAATGGTTTCTCATTTTTAATAGTCAGTCTCTCTCTCTCTCTCTCTCTCTCTCTCTCTCTCTCTCTCTCTCATACACACACATACACACATACACACACACACACACACACACAAACACACACACACAAAATATATTAGCTAATTTTATGTTGCTGATAAAATACCATAACATGACCAAAAGCAACTTGAACAAGAAAGAGTTTGCTTGGCTTACGGTTCCAGGTGGGCAGAGTCTATGGTGGTGGGACATCATGGCAATAGGAACAGCTTGGCTGCAGGAGCAGGTGGATCACATTTCCATTCACATATAAGAAGCAGAGAGAGAGCACAGGAAATGGAGTATGACTGTGAAATCTCAAAGCCAACCTTCAGTGACAATACTTTGTCCAGCAAGGCTCCACCTCTTAAAGGTTCTATAACTTCCCAAACAGCACCACCCTGGGGACCAAGTGTTCACATACATGAATCCTTGTGAACAGCATTTCTCATTCAGACCAGCACCACAACATATAAAATTCATGGTGTACTCAGTAAATTCCATCATCATCCTTTTCACTTGCTTTCAACTATATGTAGTAAGTGAGCTTTAAATGTATGGAAAGTTTATATAAATATTCACATTGGCCCAGGGTCACTCAAGATTGAACATAAAGGGCTGAAGGAATGGTGTGGTTGTTGGGAGTGCCAGTGGCTCTTTCTGAGGACTGAAATTTGACTCTCAGCACTCATGTCATGTGGCTTACAGCCGCCTGTAACTCCAAGCTCAGGAAATCCAGTTTCTGGTCTTTATAGAAACCTGTACAGTTTCACATGTACACAATAATTAGTTTTTAAATAAAAAATGAAAATGGTCAGTGGATATGGCTCATAGGTCCAGTGCTTGCCTAGCATATGTGAGCCCTTGGATTGGACCCGACTCACTGGAATATTTTTTAAGTGTGTGTGATAAAAATTAAAATTTATATAAGAAAATTATACCATATAATTGGTTAAAATCTGAAACAGAGAGCAGAAGCAAATGAACCCTTTGAGTGAATTTTCCTTCAGCCTGTTTCAGTAAGCTCCGTGGAAGATACTGACATGGGAAAGAAGTGCTTCTCATTCTCTCTGTAACTGTTGATATTTATAATGATTCATCTCTCTTTCTCATTCTCTCTGTAACTGTTGGTATTTATAATCATTCATCTCTCTTTCTCATTCTCTCTGTAACTGTTGGTATTTATACTCATTCATCTCTCTGTTTTCTTTATAGATACAATCAAGAACTCAAATCTAAAGGAATCCAGTAAGAGAGTTCCTGATCACCTGAACATTCTAGATGAACAGAAACATTGGAACCTAGTGTATTTGATTACTGATAAGGTGATGCTAACTATTCTGATAACATTGGAAAAGAAGGAAAACAAAATCTAACTATAATTAAAAGCTAGCACTTGACTTCACAAAAAAATAAAGCAAACTTTTAGTACCAGTCTGTCTTTACATATGCCTCAAGGGACTTGCTTATGGATGGCACCAACCTTGGTTTCTACCATTTGTCTATAATAAACCATACTTGGTCATGCATACCCCCAGCTTCATTTTTCAGTTAACCAAAATGTAAGCACAAACACATACAAGAAAACATGGTCAAAGGGTTAAGAAATCTGCTTACTAGTGTGGGATGGCCAAGTGACTGCAAGTGGAAGAACATAATGTCCAAGGGATGAGAGACAGTAGAATGACTGGCAAAATGGATTGAACTATTTTAAAACATTCTAACCAGATAGGCATTCTTTCATCCTAGAGATTTTTTTAAATAAGATGGTTGTAATGATGAACTGAGACAATTTTGTTGTTCGTTTTCTTTAAGACAGGAACTTGCTATAGCCTAGGAGAGCCTCCAATTCTCCTCTCCTGACTCAGTCTCTCAAGTGTGGAGATTACAGAAATGTGCTATCATTCCCAGCTTGAGATAATGTTAACACAGCCTGGTTCATAAAGAGTATTAATTTTTAATTACTTCAGTTACTGATATAATACAGTACAAAAGGCTCTAGAGTCCATCTAACCTGACCTTACATTTTAGTTCTTTGATTTATAAACTGAGGCTTTGAGTAAAATAAGTTCTTTGCAGACACTTGCAACCTAACTAGGTTTTCTGTATATACTTGTAACCTTTGTCTCCAGGATCTAGGAGATTCTAAGCATAGATTACCCTATCCTGGAAAATTATCATTCGATTGACTTGGCCTTAATTTTGAAGTACTGAACTAAAACTGTTAGTAAAACAAGTCTTCATTAGCACTGTAGCCAGGTGAGTCAGGAAAGCAAAGTATTTCAATATTTGAAGAAATGAGAGACTGTTTTGGTAGGTTGAATCCAGGACTTGTGCATGCAAAACACACACTCTTAACACCAAGCTACCCACCAACCAAAGGACCTTTAAAATCATACTATATAACAGGGTTAGAGAAATAGCCCACAGTTAAGAGCACTCACTGTTCCTACAGAGTACCTAGGTTCAGTTCCCATAATCCACATTACTACTCACAACCATCTATAGCTCCAGTTCCAGGGGATCCATAGCCTTCCAGCCTCTCCAGCACTGCACACGCTGGGTGCACATATTTATAGGCAGGCAAAAACACTTGTCCCTCATAATCTGTCTTTGAGGAGGAAAGACTAGAGAATTTGATGTGGGCAAATTGAAATGCTTCTGAACAGTCCTATTACTACTTCTCACAAGGCATATTTATCTGTTTGCCATATGTGTACATGTGTTTCCAAGAGTAAACATTTAGAAAAAACATGAACTATGGCACATACTGAAAAAAAATTAGTAAAATGTACATGTTAGCCAAATATGGTACTGCACAGCTGTAATCCCAACATTGGGAAGATCGGGTCATTTTTTAGTACCTTGTAAGTTTGAATCCATCCTGAAAGAGTATTTCTTGTATAGAGTCTCTTAAGCCTTATTTTCCGTCAGTATTTCTTGTATAGAGTCTCTTAAGCCTTATTTTCCGTCACTTGAATGAACAATACCCGTGTTGGTTCATAAGATTTTACTGAAGCCAGAAGTGAGGGCACTCTAGTAATCCCAGCTATAGGGAAGCATTCAATCCTGAATTCTAGACCTGCATGAACGATATAGCAAGACTTCCTGGGGAAGTGTGTGTGGGCTGGGAAAGGCAGGAGGTATGATGATACATACCTGTAATTTACACACTTGCTCAGGAGTTCAAGGCTCATCTCAGCTACATGAAAACCTGTCTCAAAAAAACAAAATAATAAGCTGGGTGGTGATAGTGTACACCTTTAATCCCAGCACTCAGAAGCAGAAGCAGGCAGATCTTTGAGTTTGAGGCCACCCTGGTCTGCAGAGTGATTTCCAGAACAGCCAACAAAGGTACGAAGAGAAACCCTGTCTCTAAAACATACAAAAACTATATTGATACCAGGCAGTGGTGGCTCATATCTTTAATCCCAGCACTTGGGAGGCAGAGGCAGGCAGATTTCTGAGTTCGAGGCCAGCCTGGTCTACAGAGTGAGTTCCAGGACAGCCAGGGCAGCACAGAGAAACCCTGTCTCGAAAAACCAAACACCAAACAAACAAAAAAACAAAACAACTATACTGATTCATCTCACAACTACTCTCAAAGACTTATAAGAGTTTCTTTACTAGAAGTCTATCATTGTAGATACTGAACTCCATAAGAGTAACTTCCACAGTGGCACAAGTCAATATAGATGAATTCTGTGTCAAGCTTTTCTATCAAGTCCTTATTGACAGCTTTATAGTAAGTTTTTTCAGTGCCCCTGAGATTCCAACTCACCTGTGCCACATTGACTTGTGAATTTCTTCCTCTGAGATTTAAAGTTGATGATTAAAAGTAATAGCACTGGCTAATGGAGTTATAAAGATTCACTGAAATGACATTTTAGCACTGTGTCTGGCTCATGCCACATACTTAATGTAAGAAAGTTCAGAAAATGCTATTTGGTTAGAAATAGATCCAAGAATCCTTTTTTAGACTCAAGAAATTTTTAATATACCTTTAAATTTGTCTGTGGTTTAGCATCCATCTCAAGGGAATACTGATAGAAGGTACAGCAATTCTGTTTGATTTTTTTTTTAGAGTAAGCAGATTTTTCTTTTTAAGTTGTTAAAATGATAATGGAAAGTTAAATGTTAACAAAGATTGATCTCAAAGCTCAAAATCTCTTTAAAGCAAAAGTCAATGCTAGAGCTTCTTTGTGTAGCAAAATGGAAAAAGGAGCACTGACATTTACCAACTGAAAGGTCTGTTTAACTGGATCCACCCTAGACTGGATTCAATAATAGAAGCATAATCAAACTCCCCTCCCTTAAAATTTTTTTTGTTTTGTTTTGGTTTTTGTTTTGTTTTTGTTTTGTTTTTTTTGATTTTTCGAGACAGGGTTTCTCTGTATAGCTCTGGCTGTCCTGGAACTCACTCTGTAGACCAGGCTAGCCTCGAACTTAGAAATCCACCTGCCTCTGCCTCTCTGCCTCTCTGCCTCTCTGCCTCTCTGCCTCTCTGCCTCTCTGCCTCTCTGCCCCTCTGCCCCTCTGCCCCTCTGCCCCTCTGCCCCTCTGCCCCTCTGCCCCTCTGCCTCTGCCTCCCGAGTGCTGGGATCAAAGACGTGCACCACCACGCCCGGCTTAAAATGTGTGTTTTTACATATTGGAATACAGTAAATTTAATTACTAGAATGGACTTTAAGAATATTCACATATATTTTCAGTTTTTTGTTTAAGTTTTAAATATATGCCCTGTATTAGTTAGGGTTTCTCTTGCTTTCATGAAACACCAAAAACAGAGTTGGGGAAGAAAGGGTTTATTTGACTTTGCACTTCGATATTCCACATTATAGTCTATCATTAAAGGAAGTCAGGACTCAAACAGGGCAGGAGCCTGGAGGCGGGAGCTGATACAGGGCCATGGGGCTGCTTACTCTCCTGTTCAACCTGCTTTCCTATAGAACTCGGGACCACCTGTTGAAGGGTGGGCCCACCACAGCAGGTGAGTCCACCCACATCAATCTCTAATTAAGGAAAGGCCTCACAGTCTCACCTACTCCCCAGCCAATTAGAGGCATTCTCTCAGCTGAGGCTCCTGCTTCTGATGACTCTACTTTGTGTCAAGTTGGCATAAAACTAACCAGGACAGCTCCTTTAAAACATACTTTGACAGTGTCCCACTGGATTGTGAAAATTTAAATTCTTATAAGGCCTGAGATTTTAACTGACCTTTGAGTAAATTTAGAAGTACACACATTCAAAACAGATGTATATTCAAAAACATGTATAATTTGTCAAAATTTAACCTCACAAGTAGTAAAAAGTAGTGACTACACTGGACAGGAGGATTCATGTCCCAGAAAGGACAGAGACTTCATTATGCTGCTGAGCACTGTAATTTCAAAAGAAAGTATTGCAGTAATTTTCCATTCATGTTTTCAGACCAAAGTTGATCAGTGGTAACTAAGCTTGCGTAACAGAACCAAAGACATGGTGAAACTACTGTATGGGCTAAACTTGGGTGCTTGCTTAAGAGACTTTTCTTTTGATGATAGTCACCTATCAACTGTGACCTAATTTCAGTCACCCTCCACATGGTCAAGGAAAGAGATGTGTAAAAGATGGGGTTATTTCACTCTCTCCAACTGTCTCACATGTCCAGACATGAGAGCCTGAGATTGAGCCAAGCCAGTCTTCCAAGAGCAGTAGGCCACTCAGTGTCGGGGGAGGGGAAAGGTGATGCCAGCCAATCAGAAGCATGACCAGTGCACGTGAAACAATGAACTTCTGATGAGGGTGTGGCCTGGAAAACGGCTTTTTGACAAAACTGTCATTTGATGGGTCAGGTATGGACAGACATGGCACTTCTGCTGTCTTCAGAATAATAACACCAGACCCCTTTCCTGTTCTCTGCATCCCTGAAAGATCTAGTCCCTAATCTAGGCTCAAGCTTCTCCTCAGTCTTGAAGAACAGAGGTATGTGGGAAGTAGGAGTTTCAGTAGAAGAAATAGCAGAACTAAAAGGAAAGAGACCATCTCGTATCACATCTAATAGACTTGAGAGGAGAGTGGTTGGCAAGTTCAGTGATTATTTCTGCTAGCCTTTTAGGTAAATTAGAAGCTTAAATGTGACCCTGTCCTGTTTGTCTTGGATGTCATATATTTCTAGCTTGTCCTGTTTGTTTTCATCAGTCAAATAGTAAGTGCCTACCATGTGAAGGTGCTAGAAAGGTGCTGTGGAAGAAAGAAAGACTAATAATGTGATCTCTAAAGAGGGAGTTTACAGTTCAGAGGGAGACAGTGTAAATAGGCCAAGAAGAGAGTGACAGAAAATAAGCCACAAAAGTGTATGGACACTATAAACCGTGAAGAATGCAGAAGAGGAGTTGACAGAGTGATCAAGCAAGCTTTGGTGATACCATTCCTTTTCAATCCCCCACCCCCGACCCCCTTTGTCCTCTTAAAGAAGACTACATTATTGATGAAAAATTAAGCATAACTTAAAAACTAGTAGAAAACTCTACAAGAGATAATGACTAAAATGGTTGTGATTGGTTCGATCTTATCCATAATCTTCACATCTTGTTACTGCTCAGTTTTCCCAAGACATCAAAAGGTACACTTGGATTAAGCCAGGAAGTGTGTGTGCTTGGTGTATCTTCACATCCCCACTTGTTCTTTCGTTTGGGGGTGCAGGTGAGGGAATCCTCATTCCTAGTTATATTTCCACAGGCTCACACATTCTGCTTGACTGTGATAGAATTGGCAAGGTGTCATCCACATGCCCTCCAAATGATAGGATTAAACACACCTTTTCTGTAGGTTATGACATCCCCAATGTGTCAGTCTTATATGAAATGCTTCATCTTAAGTGTCTGAGGGAGCCAGGCATGGTGGTATCCCAGCATCTGAGAGGAAGGGTCAGGTAGACCTCTGTGAGTTCAAGGTCTACACAGTGAGTTCCAAAACAACCAGTGAAGTGCTTAAATAGTAACTACAGTGTGAGTGTGTCTATGGAGAGTAAATATCTCTGCCACTATCATTTATTAATGTTGGAGAACTTACAGAAGGTTCTTCTAAAATGGAAATTGTCTATTTTATTCTTAAGACTCATAATAAAACCTCCCAGCTATTTACTTTAGATATCCTTTGCCTTTTAAACTCATGGACCAATCATTTTTTCCATGAGTTGGGACACTACTGTACGCCTAGCATTTGGGAAGTGGAAGCAGGAGAATCAGGAGATCAAGGCGAGCCTCAACTCCAGATGAAGTCTGAGGCTGGCCTGGCCTGTGCGAGTCCCTTGAGTCCCATGTACCTATCTCAGATATACAATAATTCTGCTTTCACTTCAACTCCCATCTTTCTAGTCTCAAGATGTGGCTGCTTTCCTTCCTTAGTAATCACAACAAAACTGTGTCAAGTCCCCAAGTCACAGTGTTTAGAACAACAATCTTATCGTGCTCATGTGTGGTGTGCGTGTGTACCTTGTATAAAGGACGCTAGCGGTTGACAGCATACTTCTCCTCTTGATCACTCTAAATTGTTGGACAGTTAACTTGAAGATAACCAACTAGCCATTAAGCTTGAGGAATCTCTACCTTCCCAGTGCTGGGGTAACAGGCTTGTGCCGCTTTTATGTGGCTTTTAGGAATCTGGACGCAGGTCCCTATGTTTATGCCATCTCCCCAGCCCCTTAGTTTATGTTTCTAGTAAATTAAAGGATACTAAGTACAGGAGAGGAATGTGGGTTGAATATGGTCAAAATACATTATATGGGGCTGGAGAGATGGCTCAATGGTGAAGAATGCTTGCTACTCTTCTAGATGACCAAAGTTCAGTTTCCAGCTCACAACTGCCTGCAACTGCAGCTCCAGAGGATCTGACACACTTTTCTGGCCTCCATGCAACATATGTTGCACAAAAACAGATACACATACACACAGAAGTATGCATAAATTTAAATTTTTTAAAGATGTTAAAAATACATTGTATGAAATAATAATACATTGTGTGAAAGACTTAAAATAATGTATTTTAAGAGAGTATTAAGTGGATAGGAGTGGTAGTGCACACTTCTAATCCCAGCATAGAGGCAGGAGGCTCTCTGAGTTCAAGGTCAGCATGCTCTCCATAGTGAGTTCCAGAACTACATAGAAAGACTTGTCTTAAAAATTAAGAGAGAGAGATGGGGAGAATATTAAATGCCTTCTTATGGGCATTAGCTGTTCCTAAAGACCCCCAAAGAAGATTGGAGAACACAGATACTAATGTTACAATTCATTACAATAGCAAAGTTACAGTTATGAAGTAGCAACAAAATAATTTTGTGGCTGGGGGTCACTGCAACATGAGGAGCTGTATTAAAGGCTCACACAGCATTAGGGAGGGTGAGAACTATGGTCTAGATGGACTATTCACCTTTATGTTGTATTTGCCTACTTTCTGGAAAAACAAAAAATAATGCACTTCCTATGCGTGTTGAACTTAAGCAAAAGGATCAACAATCAGTCTAATTCTGGGTGCACAGTAAAGCTTAGATGTGACTACATAGAAACTCTTTTACAAAGTACCTGTGAGCATGAGGGCGGGTTCTATAGCTAAAAGGCCTAGAATCTAGTGTGGTCTCTGACATATAACATATAGGTCAGAAGGTCATAAAGTACATGTGATATCTCCCCAAAGGATAAGTAGTGGTCCAGGAAGGGAAGAGTCTGGGATAATTATTCTGGGGAATTTGGGTGAGGTCTGCCTCCACAGATAGCAAAAAGGTCACCAAGTCGTTAACAAAATCCATTCTTAGATTTCTGCATGGAATGAAGGTATTTGGTTTTTAATCCTTCACTGAGGAGACACCCTGCATGATTAACATTTTTAGTTCTCTTAGTCTTTCTCTGTGAGTACAAGGACCTCTG
>LR750282.1:493121-503121 GCA_902729485.2 Mus minutoides | reverse complement strand
CACTTGGGTCTACATATAGATTCTCTTGTCTTTGGGACAACCAGATCTTGGGGACTCAATATGAGCATTAAAATACAAGCAGCACAAGGCCAACCCACTACCCTGTTCACCCTCAAATACTTGATACTGAAACAAAACAGAGGAGCCAAAAGAATATGTTATTGCGTAACAGTTTCCAGAAGACTCAATTGATCCATTCCGAAGGGAAGCTAATAAGGCTGGAAATGACACTCCTGGAAATTGCCTCAAGAATCCCCTAAAGTGGCTGGATTCTGTATACTTAAGTCAAATGAAGAAACTCAGACAAATTGTACCTCTTAAAAGAGGGTTATACAAACTGAGTCACCTAGCAGCTCTTTAGCCTGTAGATAGGAGTACAGGTATGTTCTGTGCTCTGGGTGTGCAACTAAGCTGTATCACATGCTGGATTCAAGTTTCATATTAGCAACTGCCTTTGAGTCCCTTGTGCTCTGGTAAGCAAATCTTTCCCCATAGTCCTGTATGTAACTCTAATAAAGCTCATCGGTTCAAAAGGAGAGTAAGCATCCAGGCTGACACAGTATTCCAACTCTCCTGTTGAACACAGGTGTAGCCCCGGCTCCTTGTTTCTTCACCGCCCAAGTGCTGAGATCATAATATGTGTTACCATGCCTAGCAATACTTTCCTTATGGACATCATTTCTCCATATAACTGCCATGATACAGTTGTCCCTACTCAATATCACCCAAAAGGGAAATGGCCTGTCTCAACATACGTTGAGGTACACACTAATACATACCTTACTGTTTAGGTCATCTTTGTGAACAGGATGGGGCCTGGAGAGTTGGCTTAGAGGTTAGGAGCACGTGTTACACTTGCAGAGGTCCTGGGTTTGATTCCCAGCACCCTTTTGACAACTCACACTGTCCCAAGGGACATGAGACTTACATGAGACCATCAAAGACATTTTTTTAAGTTCTCAAAAAGCTAGAGAGATAGCTTGGCAGTTAAGAGCACTTGCTGCTCTCGCAGAGAACAGGGGTTTGATTCTCATCACCCACATGACAACTCATAACTATCTGCACCTCTAATACTAGGGCATCTAATATCCTATTCAAATCTCCTTGGGCACCAGGCATCTGTGTGATGCATATAAGTGCAGGCAAAAACACTCATATGCATCATAAAATATTTTTAGGGAAAAGGGGGAGTTTAGCAGACTGGTGAGATGGCTTAGCAAATAGACTCTTGTCACCAAGCCTGGTGATCTGAGTTCCATCCCTGAAACCAACATATCTAGACCTAGGGTACTGACTCCCCAGACAATTCTGACCTCAGCACATTGCCATATTGATCACACATGCACTCACACCAGCCCTTTGCATAAATAAATGTAACTTTAAATAAAGAGGAGAATTTAGAATTTGCTCATCTCTAATTTTCTAGCCCATTTCTTATTCTCTGTTATTATCTGAGACTACAGATCTGTTTGTCACTTCTTAGATGTAAATGAACATTGTCAGGACTGGTTAACTGTATTTAGAAGAGTGGATACTTGTTTCTTGTTTTCTTAGCAGTTTCTGTTAATTTGGTCTGCTCATTTTAAGACATTGTCTTCTGTAGCACAGACTGGCTTGAGACTTACAATGTAGCTGAAGTTTGCCTTTAACTTCTGATCCTCCCTCTCTACCTCCCAAGTACTGGAATTAAAGGCAAACACCACATACTTGAAGGCCTTCTTGAGAGCTTATTTGAAGGTTCTAGCAGGGGTGTGTGGCTACTCTATACCCTTGACTTAAGACTGATAGTCTCTGTCTCTGTATGTCTCTGTCTCTGTATGTCTCTGTCTCTGTATATCTCTGTCTCTGTCTCTGTCTCTGTCTCTGTCTCTCTCTCTCTCTCTCTCTCTCTCTCTCTCTCTGTGTCTGTGTGTCTGTGTGTCTGTGTGTCTGTGTGTCTGTGTGTTCCGTTCCTGCTTCTCTCATGGACAGGTCCAGCCTGCTGTCCATGTTCTGTCTCCTTTCTTTCCTGGCTCTGGGCCCTTCCAGATGGCTCTGTCCATTCTCTCATATCTTCAATAAAAACTGTTTCCTTAATCATACCATGAAACAGGCATGTGGTCAGTTTAAAGGCCTTAGCCCTAGCATCTTCCCTAAGCCTCGGATCTTTGTTGTTATCAATTTGTTATTTTGGTCTTAGAAATTGAACCCAGGTCCACTTACATGCTAAACTCACTTTTTGCCACTGAGTCATGCCCCCATTCCCAGATTTTATTCTTATTTTTAAAACACCTCTAGTCTCTAAAATATTCATTTTAGAGGTCTCTATACATTTTAAAGTTTGCTCGTTAAACAGGCTAATGTTTCCCTTACTTCTTAAAAAAATACAAAGAAATGTATGTGGTTTCTCTACTTTTCCTCAGAAGGACAGTTTCTGGTTGAAATTACCAGCCAGTTCCCTCCTGATGACTGGGAACCAACCCAAAATTAGCAACCATGTTAATGGCTGATTGTTTTCTCTTGTGTCACCTATTCCCAGGAATGTGACTCTAAGACTCTGCCAGCGGCCAGCACTGCTCTCTTTATCCTCTTTGTATTTCTTCTTTTTGTTTTGCTCTGTTCTGAGACAAAAAACAAACAGAAGGAATCCCATAAAAAACATAAACCCAGAAGCCATAATATGAAAACTTGCAGGGTAAATAAATATATATTTATTTGTTTATATATTTTATTGTAGGATGGATATATATATATATATATATATATATATATATATATATATATTCATTTTAGGAGTCTCTATAGATAAATATCTGTATATTATATACCCTTAATCCTAGCACTCAAGAGGCAGAGACACATGGATCTCTGAGTGCAAAACCAGCCTGTTCTACAGAGCAAGTTCCAGGACAGCCAGGGTGATGTAGAGAAACTCTGTCTTGAAAACCCAAAGAAATAAGCAGATAATAAAATAAAATAAATAAATGTAAAAAATAAAGCTGTTATGACATTGAGACAAAGACCCTCCAAAGGTTCCCTTGAGCTCGTCTTTCTGTTAGCCATCTACAGCTGGCCATGTGGACAAAGCTACTCACCTCCATAACTGCTGTGTAAGTGTGCACTCCCACCAGCAGTGGATAAGTGTGCCCCTGCATCACACCTCCACTAGCATGAACTGCCAGTGGCTTTACTGATCTTGGCCCTTCTGACCAGTTTAAGTTGAAATCTTCATGTAGATGTGACTTGCATTTCCCTGGTGGCTGAGGAGGCTGAGTGTTTCTTTAAGTGCTTTTCCGGCATTGGAGTTTCCTCTTTTGTGATCTCTCTGTTTACATCTGTACATTTTATTAGGTTATCGTTTGTTTTCTTCATATCCAGTGGAGTGGCTTTTTATTTTTTGAAATAGATATTTTGGATACTAGCCCTCTATTGTATATGTAATTGGTAAAAATCTTTTCCCATTCTGGAAGCTGCCACTTGGTCCAAATGGCAGCATCCTTTGCCATGCAGAAGCTTTTCAGTTTCATGAAGTCCCATTTGTTGATCTTAGTGTCTGTGTTAACAGTGCTCTGTTCAAAAAGTCATTTCCTGTGTCAGTGAGTTCAAGGCTATACACCGATTTCTCTAAGATTCAGTGTGTCTGGTCTTATGTGGAGTCTTTCATCCATTTGGAGTTGAGTTCTGTGTAGGGTGATAGGGATGGATGTATCTGCATTCTTCTCTCTGCAGCTGTCTGGTTTGACCAGCACTATTTGTTGTAGATGCTGTCTTTTTTCCAGTGTGCATTTCTGGCTTCTCTATGAAAAATCAGGTGTCCATAGGTGTATTGATTTATGTCTGGGTCTTCAATTCTATTCCATTAATTAAGATGTCTGTTTTTATGCCTTTATCATGCTGCTTTTAAAACTGTAGCTCTGTAGGACAATTTGCGTTTAGAGTTGGTGATGATCCAATGGTTCTTTATGACTCAGGATTGTTTTAGCTATCCTGTAGGGTTTTATTGGTTAGGATTTTGTTGTTGTTTGTTTGTGTTGTGGGTGTGGGTGTGGGTGTGTTATTGTGTGAAACTGGAAATTATCCTTTCAAGATGTCTGAGTTGTGTCTGAGCTTCTCTCTCCCATCTACTGGATTCTGTGGGTGAGGCCTGCCTCTGAGGTTCTTGTGCAAGTTTTTCATTTCCAGATTTCCCTCAGTTTGGGTTTTCTTATTGATTCTATTTCCACTTTCAGGTCTTGAACTGTTTTTATTCATTTCCTTCTAATGTTTGTTTGTGTTTTCTTAGATTTCTTTAGTGGAAGAATTGTGGTGGAGTTTTGATGGGGATTGCATTGAATCGGTAGATTGCTTTTGTTAGGATGGCCATTTTACTATGTTAATCCATGAGCATGAGAGATCCTTCCATCTTCTGAGATCTTTGATTTATTTCTTCAATGCCTCAAAGTTTTTTATCATACAAGTTCTTCTCTTGCTTGAGTAATGTTACCCCAAGATATCATTCACGTGTGTGTGTGTGTGTGTGTGTGTGTGTGTGTAAAAAGTGTTTCTCTGATTTCTTTCGCAGCTCATTTGTCATTTGTACATAGAAGGGCTACTGATTTTTGTGAGTTAATTTTGAATCCTGCTACTTTGCTAAAAGTGTTTATCAGCTGTAGCACTTCCCTGGTGAATTGTTAGGGTCACTTGTGTATAACATCATGTCAACTGCAAATAACAGTACTTTGACTTCTTCCTTTCCAATTTGTATCCCCTTGATCTCCTTCATTTGTCTTACTGCTCTAGTTAAGATATCAAGTATTATACTGAATAGGTACGTAAAGAGTGGACAACTTGTTCCTGAGTATAGTGGAACTGCTTTGAGTCTCTCCATTTAAGTTGATGTATCATATCATAAAATCGACTTTAAGGTCTTTAGATTGTGCTTCAACTATATTATATTTCTCAGAGCTTGGCTCTAGTAGGTACATAATATCCTAACTATTCTTAATTGTGGTTTTATGCTATCAGCTAAGCATCTGGATTTGGGATGATTGTAGTTCTGGGTACTAATATCCGGTCTTGTCTTTGTAGGGTAGGTATTTTGTTCTTTGGTTTCTGTTGGCCTCTCTGGTTCTTAGGAGGGTGTGGTGGCTGTGAGCTGCTTGGTAGAGAATGCAACTGGGTTCTTGCTAGCTGTGGCCACTGGGGGTTCCTGGTAAAGTGTGTTTCTAGGTATTAGGAATTGTAACTTAGGAATGGGGATGAGCTAGAAGGAAGGAATGGGGAGTGGGGCAGGCACAGGGAGAAGAAAACAGTACATTTCACCAGAATCTGCTTAGTCCCCTGGGATTGGGGACAGAGAGTGAGGAAAGGCCACAGCAGGTGTTCTGTTACAGAGCTGAGGATGAGACTGGGGGATTGGAAGCAGAGAGGGAGGGGAAGGAAGGGGTGAGACTGGGGGGTGTGGATTTGGAGGAGAGGAGGGAAGGGTGATTCTCAGTTAGTCTACTTGCTTTCCTGCCCTGTATGGCAGGCGGGTTAATGCCTGCTGGACATGAAGGCTCTGTTGGGTGTTTGGATTTGGTTTGGTTTGGGTTTGGATTTGGTTTTGGTTTTTGAGGAAGGGTCTTACTCTGTAGCAGGCTGGCTGGGAACTCAGCAATAATCCTCCTGCCTCAGTCACCACCACTCACTACCACTGGAGAGCTGTGATTGCAGGCATAACCCTCTAGGCTCAGCTAGAACGTTGTTTAACCTCACTCGAGTCTGAGCACCTGCTGGCCACCCCTGAAGGAAGATCTTAGTCAAGACTAATTTGCTTAGAACCAACTGGCAGCAAAAGGAAGTGCCAGCATAGCCTCCCACTTACAACTTAGGCCTTTCAGCACTCCAACTGTCACCCACCCTTCAGAGCTTTCTCACTCTCTGTTTGACATTACACCTTAATTTAGTTAACCTCTTGCCTATAGATAATAACCTGATACCCACACACAAGTATGTGCCTACGAAAATTCAACATCTGTGTTTACTTTTTATAAGGGACAAAAGATAACAGGCCCAAAGAACAGAGAAACAAAAAGAAATGGAATCTGGCTGGACTGACTGAGGCTACTCCCTGGTGGAGTTTACCTTTTCCTGGAAGTAGACGGGTCCATTGCTGTCTTCCATAGCCTGTTCTTTTGTGTAGCTGTTTAGGATTGGGTGGAAATCCAGTCACAGTTTTCCTTTCATATCAAAAAATAATCCTACAGGCAGAGGCAGACAGATCTCTATGAATTAGAGACCAGCCTGGTGTTCATAGTGTGTCGAAGGCTAGGGGTGGGGATATGTAGTAAGCCCCTCTCTCAAAAAAATGAAGGAGATTGACAGGGAGGGAGGGAAAAGTGATCCTCTTCGGGTTGCCACCAACTCTAGCTCTGCCAGGACTCGGTCATTTATTTAAGTAAGACATCCACGAGTTAGAACAAAACCACTGGAGAAAAACAAATGGGAAAGAGAACAAAACAAAACACATCCGTTAGATTCCCTCCATTCCCGACTTTTGTTTCCAGAAGACCTACTTGGGGAGACAGCTTCCTGGCACTGAAAACTCCTGACCATTGTCCTTGAACATGAGTGCTCGAAAGCAGGAATTACAAGACAGGGCAATCGTCAAGATAGCTGCTCATTTACCAGACCTCATTGTCTATGGAGATTTCTCTCCGGAGCGGCCGTCAGTGAAATGTTTTGATGGAGTTCTGATGTTTGTTGATATTTCAGGCAAGTGCCCAAGGGATGCTTGTTCAATGCGGGTGAGCATCAGGCCCACATCAGAAGTCACTTGCAGGTTGTGACGGCAGTGGGGGCACCATTTTCACACACACCCCCCCAGGCTGTTAGAGCAGCAGAAGAGCTCATCTCACTGTGCACAAAGGAAAGAATGACCTCTGACCCCAGATGTCTCTCATCTTCCCTTCCCCCAGCTTTCAGTCACAGGCATGTCTTTGAGGCACTTCTGGCTCTAGTGTCCCTGCTCCAACTTCATAGCCTGTCTCCCAAGTCCCACATATATCTCCAACAAACTAACACAAGAGACGAACTGCTCCTGTCTGCACCCTAACACTAAACATGTCTCTTCAGGAGCGTTGGGGAAATGTGTGGCCTTTAAACCAAGGAACAAAACCTTCTATTTCCACACTATGCCATTATCACTGTTTACACGGGAGCCTAGAAGGAAGAGATGGCCTTTCCTGACCCTAGCCTACTAAGTTCCGAATGCACGGCTACTGTCTGGCCACACACTAAGGTCATTTGAAACTCTGCCACTTTTAGTGGCTACCACTTCGGGGCCAGTGAGCCCTCTGCTGGCTGTGCTTGACTCGAAGGAAACCAGCTGCAGTTTCTTACAGGTTTTACTGCAATGACTGAGAAGTTCAGCACGGCCATGTACATGGACCGAGGAGCCGAACAGCTGGTGGAGATCCTCAACTACTACATAAGTGCCATAGTGGAGAGTAAGTATTCTTGGGGGTTGCTGGACAGTATTCAGACCGTAGCTCTGTTGGTATTTGTATAGTCACCTACCATTTTCCATATTCTCCAGGAAGTACACACACACACACACACAGACACACACACACACACACACACACACACACACACACACACGCACGCGCGCGCGCGCGTGCATGCACAGGCACATGGACACACATATGTGTCCTTCTGGTTAGTGGTTTGTTCATTTTTGTCAACTTGACACAAGCTAGAGGCATCTGGGAAGAAGGAACTTTGAAAACAAAAAACAAAAACAAAAATAACACCGTCACTGGGGCTGGAGAGGTGGCTCAGCGGTTAAGAGCACTGACTGCTTTTCCTAGAGGTCCTGAGTTCAACTCCCAGCAACCACATGGTGGCACACAACCATTTGTAATGGGATCCATGCCTTCTTCTGGTGTGTCTGAAGACAGCAACAGTGTACCCATGTACATAAAATAAGTAGGTAAATCTTTAAAAAAAAAAAAAGAAGAAAATAAAGAAAGGAAAAGGAAAAGGGAAAGGAAAGGAAAGGAAAGGAAAGGAAAGGAAAGGAAAGGAAAGGAAAGGAAAAAGAAAAGACAAGACTTTATTAGGTTGGCCTGTTGGCAAGTCTGTGGTGCATCTTCTTGATTAATAGTTGATGTGGGAGCTTCCAGCCCACTGTGGGTGCTACCACTCCTAGGCAGGTGACACTTGGTCATGTAAAAACAAGCAGTCTGGATGAGCCATGGGTGCAATCCAATACCCAGCACTTCTCCATGCTCTCTATTTAAAGGTTTGCCTCCACGGTCCTGCTTCACTCTTGCCCGGAAGTCACTTCATAATGGACTGATAGATACAAGCTAAAACAAGCTCTTTCCTCTCACAGTTGTGGATGGTGTTTATTGCAGCAAGAAAAAACTAACCAAGACAGTCATCAGCACGTTTAACATGCTACAGTACAGTTAAAGGAATATGATCAAGCCTCATTAGAAAGACTACATAGAGAAAGGATGTTTTGTGTTAAAGACCTGAGTTTATAGCCCAGGATGGCTTGGAACTTATATTAATATGACCTTGAAGTGTTAAAAAAAAATCCTCTTGCCTTAGCCTGCCAATACTGAGATTATAGAAATGAACCACCATTCCTAGGTTGATGTTCTTTAAGGTTTGGTTTATTAATATTTATTCTGTGTATGGGTGTGTGCCTGGATATTTGTCTGTGCATGGATGCATGCCTACTGTCCACAGAAGACAAAAGAAGGTATCGGATTCCCTGGATCTGGAGTTATATAGATGGCTGTGAGCTGCCACATGGATGCTGGGAATCAAACCCGGTCCTCCGGGAAATCAGCCAGATTTTTTTTTGTTTGGTTGGGGTTTGTTTGTTTGTTTTGTTGGTTATTTGAGACAGGATTTCTCTGTGTGGCCCTAGCTGTCCTGGAACTCACTCTGTAAACTAGTCTGGCCTCCAACTCACAGAGATCTGCCTGTCCCTGCTTCCAGAGTGCTGAGCATGCACCACAACCACCAGGCTCAGCCAGAGCTCTTAACCACTGAGATGTCTCTCTAACCCTAGGCTAATGCTTGATAATGTAGACATAAAATCTATAGCCCCAAGACTTATGAAACAGAGGCAGAAAGAACATAAACAAAGTTACTGAAATTACATAGTGACTTCCAACTAGTCTTAAGTTATGAAGACTGTTTCAACCCCCCATCCCAAAAACATAGTGGTAGAGTACTATCCCAGAATGCAACAGAAAAGCTAGCCTATAGAGAGCATTCTTGTACACTTGGAGGAAGGCAAGCATCCTTGGGTCTTGGGGTAACTCTGCCCTCCTGTTTCCTGGCTTGTTTGATTGTTTGTTTGTTTGTTTGTTTTCCTAGAGCACAGATTTGGTTGTGATGTTCACTGGCCTACACAGAAGTAATGAGATGTCATGTTTGATAGACGTATATTTTCTAAATTGCTATTCTTACTATCCCATTTCTTCTCCTCTTCCTCCTCCTCCTCCCTCCTTTTTTTCTCCTCTTTCTTCCTCTCCTTCTCCCCAGCCCCAAGACAGGGTCTAAGATTTAGCTATGTAACCCAATCTGGCCTCAAACTCACAGTAATTAATCCTTCTGTCTCAGCTTTCCAAGTTCTAGGACACAGGCGAGTGCAACCATGCTACCAAGCCTGCTTCTACTTTACAAATGAGTAATGTTCGCTAAAGAATCAGTCTGACTTAACTTTTCTTTATTTCTTCTTCTTCTTCTTTTTTTTAGAAGTGCTGATTTTTGGAGGAGACATCCTAAAATTTGCAGGTATGGGAGCTATCTGAGATGGGGAGGGTAGAAAGGAAGAAACAAGTAGCCTGCCCTGTTACAAAGGAGGCACCCCAGGGAGTCGTGGTCAGGGAATGGGTTGAGAAATGTCTGAAGCAGCACAAGCTTGTGCAATGTTCATGCAAAACACCCCGATCTCCAGGGCAGGCTAAAGTCCCCAGAGTGTCTCTCTTTAAGGTGACGCCTTGCTGGCCCTGTGGAAAGTGGAACGAAAGCAACT
>LR750282.1:478121-488121 GCA_902729485.2 Mus minutoides | reverse complement strand
AGCTAAAAGCTGAGCCTAGACTTAGGAGCTAAGCATATGCCAGTCTGAGCTATGCTGCTCAGCCTCTAAAATTAAAACAGAATTTATTTTTTGGACAGTACCGGAGGACAAAAGCACACACATGATAGGCCTGCAACCTGTCTCACTGAGTCATAGCTCCAGAATCTTTATTATTATTATTATTATTATTATTATTATTATTATTATTATTTCAACTTTGAGGCAGAGTCTCACTAAGTAGCCCAGGCTGTCCTTGAACTTCCTTCATAGTATAGGAAATCCTTAAATGCTTTTATCTTCCTGCCTCAACATCTCACATAGCTGGGATTATAGGCCTGCACTACTGGCAACTGCAACCCACCTCAGTTCAAAATTACAGCTTACAACCATGTGCTGGTGACATACACCTTACAACCCATGTGCTGGTGACATACAGCTTACAACCATGTGCTGGTGACATACACCTATAGCCTTACAGCTTACAACCCATGTGCTGGTGACATACACCTATAGTCTTAGCACTTAGGAGCCTAACCTTAGCAAATCTGAGACTAGCTTGAGTAAGACCTTATCTCAAACAACACAAACAAACAAGTAAATGATGCTATAGTTAGTGTGGTGGTAGAGTATAAGGCCCGGCTTTCAATCGCTTGTGGGCCTGTGATGTGGCCTTACTAGACCTAAAAAGATGGCACTTTCCTTTAACCCCAACACTCAGCAAGCAGAGATAAGTGGATCTTTGTGAGTTCTAGGCCAGCCTGGTCTATATTCTGAATACTAGGTCATTCAGAACTATATAGTGAGAACCTGTCTCAAAACAAAATAATCCCTTCTACAAACACTACCACATCTAACAGTAATAATAATAATAACAACAACAACAATAGTAAAAATAATCAAGTGGAGCTTGGTGACTCACACCTGTAATTCTAGCACTTAAGAGGCCAAGATATAAGGATGGCTGGAAGTTCAAGGGCCAGCCTTGAACTTGTACATTCTGAGCCAGTTGCTGTGTGTCCTGTGCTAGACATACTGTTTGCTGTGAAGTGATATTCCTAAGGTCACGCAACCTTTAGAATAACAAAGTTTACTGTTTGTTTTATCTAGGTTAGCTTCTTAAAACCACCTCCAACCTTTAATTTTGACGAGTTTTTCACAAAATGTATGGGTTTCATGGATTATTATCCTTCTGGTGACCACAAAAGTAAGTAACCTCCTTGTGTAGACAGACCCTTCACCTCTGTAGTAGTCAGGAGGGACATGCCTTCTTGTGTAGACAGACCCTTCACCTCTGTAGTAGTCAGGAGGGACATCTGCCAGTGTCAGTGGCTCTGTGACAAGTGGATACACTCCTTCACACAGCTCTGGCCCTTGTCCTTGACATGAAAGAGACAGATTTCCCATTCTTCAGAACAATGCCTCATACCTAGCTAGCCTCCTCTCCTGGTCACTGATTCCCATCTGTCTGCTTCTAAACACTAACATGACAAAATACAAAGCATCTTTGACTCCTATTTACCCTCTGAGGTCTCTATATATCTATTTGTGTCATGTCTGTTCTTGTATCTCCTTATTTACCAATAAATATGCACTGCATATTGTGGTGGTTTGAATATGTTTGGCCCAGGGAGTGAAATGTGGTGGTTCAAATGTGCTTGGCCCAGGGAGTGGCACTATTGGGAGGTGTGGCCTTGTTAGAGTAGGTGTGGCCTTGTTGGAGGGACCTCTGAACCTCTAAGCCAGTCCCAACTAAATGTTTTCCTTTATAAGAGTTGCCTTGGTCATGTCTGTTCACAGTAATGGAAACCTTAACTAAGACACATATGTCTTGGGGTGTGCATTTACCCACTCTTCAGTAGTTCATTTTAAATTTATTTTTAACTTTTAAATTTATTTTGGGGGGAATACAGGGTCTTTTTTTTTTTTTTTTTTTTTTTTGGGTTTTTTGAGACAGGGTTTCTCTGTATAGCCCTGGCTATCCTGGAACTTACTTTGTAGACCAGGCTGGCCTCGAACTCAGAAATCCGCCTGCCTCTGCCTCCCAAGTGCTGGGATTAAAGGCGTGCGCCACCACACCCAGCTGGCTTCAGGGTCTTATTTGTACCCTCAGCTGGCCTTAAACTCATAATCCTCCTGCCTTTGACCCTCTGAAACTGGAATTAGAGGCCCAGCTTTAATTTTAATTTTTAAAAAATGGAATATGCTAGGCTATTCTCAAAGAGATCCTCCTGTCTCAGATTCTTGTGATAAACCTGTCTTATTTTTCTGACATACAATTTCTACCCTCTTCCCCCATCTGGGAATGTGTCAAATCCACTAGCTGCACCATTAACTAGACTCTGGTGATCTTTCCCTGGGATGAAGCCTAGGTGGTTGACTCTAGGAGGCTGGCTTTGGATTTTTATTGTTGTTTGAGTTAGTTTGTTTGCAGTGCTTTGTTTAAACTCAGGGCCTTGTATTCTGCTATGCAGTCACCTTACCTATGAGCTATACTCTCAGCCTCAGCCTTGCCTAGGTTGTCTTTAGATTAACTCCCCCTTCCAGATGTGTAAAGGATTAAACCTAAGGTTTTGTATATACGAACCAAGTGCTTTACCAGTGAGCTACATGCGTCCAAATATTGTTGGTTTCCTTATTGTTCCGTTTTCCAAGGCAGTCTCAATCAGCCCAGTCTGGCCTCAGACCCTCTCTATATCAGAGGATGACCTTGAACTGTTTGTGCTCTAGTCTCCACCTTCATTTACCCACACACATATTCCAAGGCACATGCAATGCACACTGATCAGTTCATGTGTACATGAGGGGATGCATGAACAGATAAGCACAACACAGAGAGGTATATAGAAACTCACAAGAACGTCCAGGACAAGGAGGAGTCAGAGATGCTCTGTGTTTTGTCTCAGTGGTGTTTGGAAGATGGTAAGAGGGAGGTGGTAGCCAGGACAAGAAGATAGCTAGGTTCCTAGAACTGCTGTTCTGGGGAATGGGAAGTGGTATGCCACCACCCCAGGATGGCTTTTGCTATTCTTGTTTAGTTTTGCTTTGTTTTGTTTTTGAGATGGGTTCTTGTCCTTTTGCCTAGGTTGACCTTGAACTTTGTGGCTCAGGCCCAAGCAGTCTTCCCACCTCAGCTCCTCTAGTGCTAGCTCTACAGGCACAAGCACCACACTTGCCGTGGATCTCATGCTCTCTATTTTCCTGGGGCTCTAACAATTCTTGTTTTAGGTTTGCTTCTGTGTCTCAAACTACTATGCTCAGTGTCTTTTGCCAGTTTCCTTCCCTTTCCCTAACTGTTGGAGATGTCAGAGTGCTGCCCTCGACTTCCTAGTCTTCCCTGGTTACAAAGCATTTTAGTTCAATCCTGATACCAAGCCACTTGCAACTAAATGTAGAGAAGCCCACAACCTATAAGAAGTCTTTCTGTCTATCGATGTCCTGGGGTCTCCCTAGGAAACTGTAAGGAACACTGCCCCAGGGAATGGGAACAAAAAGACTTCTATCTCAAGCATTGCTAAGCCCGCCCTTTCCCTCTGCCCACTTAGACTTCCTAAGGCTTGCCTGCATGCTGGAGTCTGATCCTGAACTTGAGTTGTCTTTACAAAAGTACGTGATGGAAATCATTTTGAAGCAGGTATTTTCATAATCCAATGTGTTATATTTCGAGGTGGCAGGAATCTCTTCAACAGCAAGCCTGATAAAATAATAAACAGAACACAGAAGCTAGTAAAATGTTTGTAAATTTTAAAAATATACTTTTTATTGGCTCGACATATAGGTGTTACCTTAAGAAGTGACAAGGACCCTAGAATACAGACTCTGGTTGCTCCAAATACCATGTTTCAGCATGGAAAGTCTTTTAGGGGCATAGAACAAAAGACAGTCAGTTATAAGTCAAGATATTTTCAAGTATACAGGTGGGAATGTCAGGTGTGTGTGTGTGGGGGGGTGATTGCAAGGTGGGTAACTCTGTGCCATAGGTCTCATGTTCTCTGATGTTGTTCTTAGTTTGGGAGTTTCTAGGAGCTACTGGATCTGTTAAATTATCACATTCCAAGGGGTTCACCTTATAATTGAAAAGATGTTAGGCAGGACTCAACAGGTAGGCCATGGATGACTATTAAGAGGTCTACAGATAGCACAAGATCTGGGCCTGTATCAGTTCAACTCTCTACAACCACAAAGTTCTAGCTAATCAGTTAATCGTCCTTGAAGAATCTTTAACTGAGGCTTTTCTAGGAATTACATTTCACATTCTCCATGTATAAGTGAATTCGAAATTTATTATGCAAATCAGAATACTAAAAAATAGGGGAGATAAGCTGAGCCATCGCCCATGCCATTAATCCAAGCACTCGGGAGGCAGAGGCAGGTGGATCTCTGCATTCGAGGCCAGCCTGGTCTACAGAGAAAATTCCAGGACAGCCAGGGCTTCACAGAGAAACTCTGTTTTGAAAAAACAAACCAAAACAAAACACCAGCTAGAAAAAGAAAAATATTAGAGGAAGCATGTGGCTCAGTGGTAGAGCATTTGCCTTGCCTGTGTAAAGCTCTGGGTCCTCTCTCTAGCTTTGCTAAATCATAGTGAGAAGGAAAGGACAGGAATGCTTCTCTTCAAGAAAACAGACGAAAAACAAACAAAAAAGATCAAGAGAGAGAGAAAGGAATGAAGGAGGGGAGGAAAGAACGAAGGAAAGGAAGGAAGGAAGGAAAGGAAGGAAGGAAAGGAGGGAGGCAGGGAGGGAGGGAGGGAGGGAGGAAGGAAGGAAGGAAGGAAGGAAGGAAGGAAGGAAGGAAGGAAGGGAGGGAAAAAGATTGTGTTGAATGGTAGAACATTTGTCTAGTGTGCTCAAGGATCTATGTTCAATTCACAGTTTAATGAACAAAATCTATAGTTACTATTTTAATTTTTATTTTTTGAGGCAGGCTATCACTAAGTTACCCAGGGTGACTTTGAACTCAGTCTTCAGTCTAGGAAGGCATTAGACTTGTGATCCTTCTGAGTTGCTGGAATTATGGTCCTGTTTTTAATAGTCATTTGAAAGGGCAGTAACCCTCAAGCGCAAGCATATGAGACTGCCCCTAAATGTACCTCATTGATGACCACTACTAGTGCCCATGATTGTCCATGAGAAAGTCTCTCCTACATCCTCCCCTACCTCAATAGATAGACCCCCATTAGCTACTGATGAGATCATTGCCTACAAGGAGGGGGTGTAAGATAAACTCCTGAGTTGGTGAGGAATTATGGGTAGAAATAATGAATACTGTTAAATAGGTATGTCTGGAGTGGAGAGCAGAAAGAAGGGGGAGGACAGAGCTTCAAAGACTTCACCAAGGCATATCCTAGCATTTAAAGGCCATGCATCCTCAGAGATGTTGTGGTCCTTTTTTTCTCAACCAATCTGAGAAATGGGATAAGTTCAATGGGATAATTTTTGTTAAAAATTATTTGTAAATGTATGTGGAAAAAATTATTACAGTGGTTAGATATAAATCACACCATCTTTTATGAAAAGAATACAGTTAAATGAACTTAATCCTCTGGTTACCCTAGACAGTTAGAAAGCATGGTGTTTAATTCCTGTACCACTCTCTGTTTCTTCTGTAAGACATGTTTCACATTGCCAGTAGAGAAACTGATACCTTTGTGTTATTTGGACAGAAAGTAGAATGACTATCCCCCACTGATTTGCAAAGTACTCCATTTAACCTAATTCAAGATGGCAGTGATGATTTGGGAATTCTTTTTTCTCCATATGCCGCTCTCACAAGATGGGCATATAGAAGAGGGAACCTAAATCAAACAATAAAGCAAAGCCCGCCACCCAAAAGAGGTCATGTATGACACAGAACGCTGGAATCCAGAGCTGGGTTTTAACTTGCTACTTTCTGTTTACATAACCTTGGGGAAATTGTGTTACTTCTCCACGTGTTTGCTATTTAATTTGTAAAATGGGAACACTAATGCTAGCTTTTGAACTTCTGTCTGAAAATAGTGGGCTAGAATCTAAAAATATTCCAGAAGGCACCAGGATCTGAAAGTACAAGGTGAAGTTATATAAAAGATTATTTTGCTACCCAACTATAAAAATAAGAAATCAGAGGCAGTAGTAGAACTTAATGAGAACTCATGTCAGCATGAGGGATTTGGTTGTGAGATAATGTAGCAATTGTTGGTCAAATTAGCAACCACATAAATCTTCATTGACCAGTAGTGTGTGTGTGTGTGTGTGTGTGTGTGTGTGTGTGTGTGTGTGTGTGTGTGTGTGTTTATTTGCTTGGTTGGCTTCAATGGAAGAGATTTGAATAATGGGTTCTAACCATCTTCTCATTTTCCTGTGGGTTGGCTCTGTGAATTGTACCTCACACTGAAATAGCTTCAGTTGCTGTTGAAGGCTTTCTTCCCAGCATGGACTTTGGGTACAGGCTAGAGTGGTGTTTAGGTCTGCTGTCCAGGGCACACACTGCAGAAAGCTGCCCTCTCCCTTACAGATCGATGACAAGCAGCTTCGGGGCTATTTATCTGAGCTTCGCCCTGTGACAATTGTGTTTGTGAACTTAATGTTTAAAGAGCAAGACAAAGTAGAAGTCATAGGCTCAGCCATCCAAGCTGCCTGTGTACACATCACTTCTGTCTTGAAGGCCTTCCGAGGCCAGATCAATAAGGTCTTCATGTTTGATAAGGTAAGTACGTACTATAGAACGGGGAAACTTCCCATAGTTTAAGGTTAGCACTGAGCCCAAGGACATTGGTGAGGTAGAGGGAATGAACAACAGGATACTTAATGCAGGACACCACTTTTTATAACAGCTCATGCATGGCCGACATGCCAGGCGTTCCTCTCAACATTTTACTTACATTCATTAATTTAAGCCTTGTGGTTACCCTTTGTTATTGCTGCTGTTTCCTGATACAGAATCTCACCATGCAACTCTGTTCTGGAACTCTCTCTGTAGACCAGACTGGCCTTGAATCAGAGCTCAGCCTGCCTCTGCCTCCTGAGTGCTGGGATTAAAGGTGTGTAACACAATGCCTGGCTATGATTCCACCTTTTAAATTATATCTTATTTTATATGTGCATACGTGCATAGGCACATGAGTGCCAAGGCATGCATGTAGAAGTCCAAGGACAATTTTCTTCCACTGTGGGAGTCTGCCTTTATTTACTGAGCTATCTTTTTTAAATTAATTTTTATTTTATGTATATGAGTTCATATACATGTATGTGTCTGTGCATCACATGCATTCTTGGTGCCCAAAAAAGGTTAGAAGAGGAGTGTCATAGCCCTTGGAACCGAAATTGTAGATGAGTAAGAACTTCTGTATGGGTGCTGAGAACTAAACCGAGGTTCTCTGTAAGAGCTGAGTCATTTCTCTAGACAAACTCTAGACAAACACACACACACACACACACACACACACACACACACACACATGGACAGACTCACAGACTCATGCACACACCCAAGCACACACCCTATAACTCTATTCTTTAAAAGCCAGAGTCTTGATATGTTCCAGGCTGTCCTGGAACTTTTTATGTAGGCCAGGCTTTTCTGGAACTCACAGTGACCCACCTGCCTCTGCTTCCTACTTCTGGAACTACAGGGGAGCATTCCCTAAGCCATCTTGACAGACTCTACCAGATACCAGGCAGACACCAGGATGAAACCCAATTCTGAAAGGGAACCTTGCTGTGGCAGTTCTTGGTTAGGCCTCTTTTGGCTGGTACAAGGTGTATTTGCTGACTCTCACTTACAGGGATGCTCCTTCCTCTGTGTCTTTGGTTTCCCTGGGGAAAAGGCTCCCGATGAGATCACCCACGCCTTGGAAAGTGCTGTGGATATATTTGACTTCTGCTCCCAGGTCCACAAAATCCGGTGAGTGTCAACCCTGATCTTATCCAGTAGTTCCTGAGCTGTCTTAAAGGGACAGAGAGGGTGGGGTTACAGGAAACTGGGACGAAGTGGAAGAGTGAATGACTTGGTTTGATGCTTCAAGCATTCTTTCCTTTATATCCCTTAGGTGTATATAACTGTCCTAGACTGAGCATGAAAAGAGTGGTCTGAAACAGCCTCCCCTCCCCCTCCTATCCTACCTTCCCAGCCCTGCCACATTTTCTATGTCCCTCATCTTTCCTGTAAATACTCACTGTTAATCTCTTTCTACGCATGGCGTCAGTACTGTCTCCATCGGCATTGCTAGTGGGATTGTCTTCTGTGGGATCGTTGGACACACTGTGAGACACGAGTACACAGGTGTGTAGAGCCGACCTAGTTTCACTTGACGTTGAACAAACAGAGCTTTGTGGGGGGGATTTAGGGAGGGGGATGGAGATAGGGACTCCATCCTTAGAGAGTTTATAGTCTTTCAAGGAGGAGCAAAGCCACGTTGCTTTGGCCACTGACAGTGCCATGCCGGCAGTGTGTGTGACAGTGGCTTGCCCGCAGTGTGTGTTTCTGGTGCCATGGATGAGTATAGGAAATATGAAGACACTTCTCCACCACTCACATGGTGAATCACAACCACATGTAACTCCAATCTGGGTTGATCTGAAGGCCCTCTGAGGGTGCCATACATATATGCAAACAAAGCACTCATACATATAAAATAATAAAATAAATAAGGCGAACTTTTGTTTGCTTTTGTTGTTGTCTGTCCTGGCTGTCCTGGAACTCACTCTATAGGCCAGGGTAGCTTCAAACTTAAGAGATCTGCCAGCCTCTTAAGAAAAAAAAATTCAAGTATGAAGTCATTGGAGATAGTTTCAGAATCCTTGGCCCATTGGCCCCAGGATCCCAAATGATCAGGCCTGGTTATTCACTGAGTTGATGTAATCATAAAGAGGTGAGCAGCTGTGCAGCAGGACAAGGCTTTATTCAATGTAGCCACAGCAAAAGGAACAGGGGAGCCGACATCTTACCCCTCCCTCTTCAAGGTGTTGATGGTAGAATCAGGGGTATACAGAGGGGGAATGAAAGGAACAGGGCAAGAAATACACAAAGATGGGCAGAACTGGCCAAACTGCTGTGTACATTGGTCTCTTGGGAGATGATTACTTGAGATTCCTATACTGAAAGGATCACCTGCAGGGATCGGCCTCCCTGACATTTGAGAAAAATCAAGGAGGAGAAATGACTCAAAGAGAAATGTATGTCATGACAGGGACTGATGTGTAAAACTTTTTGTCCCCATTACAAAATGCCCTGGAAAACAGCCTGAGGGAGCCATTGTGGTTTGCAGGTCAAGGGTTCCCATAAGCTCCTGTGCTTGAACACTTGGTCTCCTGATGGTGATGCTGGTCTGGGATGCTGTGGGACCTTTGGGACTATGGCTTACCCAGCAGATATGGACCACCAGGAGCTCAGCAACAGAGCGATGCCATGTATCAAAACAAAACAAAAGCATAGCTAGATAAATGGTGTGGTCTTTAATCCCAGCACTCCAGAAGCAGGTGGAGCTCAGTAAGTTTGAGGCCAGCCTGGTCTACACAGTGAGTTCCAGGACAGTCTGGGTTGTTACACAGAGAAACCCTGTCTCAAAAAACAAAGCAATGCCCCCCCCCCAAATAAAACAAAAACAAATACACACACACACACACACACACACACACACACACACGCACACACACACACACATTGAATTACCAAATGAAATTTTTATTCAGCAGACATTCACTATTTTGAGGGTCAGTTCCCTTAGTCCAACACACTGCTTGTCTACTTCATCTCAGAAGATGAGCTATATCTTATCTACAAGTCCTCAAGTCTGTAACCATCCCCCTTACAAACACCTTACTACACTTTTTTTTTTCCTCTCTTTATTAGATATTTTCTTCATTTACATTTCACATGTTATCCAGAAATTTTCCCTTACCCTCCCGCGTCCCCGCCCTGCTCCCCTACCCACCCCCTCCCACGTAATGGCCCTGGCATTCCCCTGTTCTGGGGCATATAGAGTCTGTATGACCAAGGGGCCTCTCCTCCCAATGATGGCCAA
>LR750282.1:422686-478021 GCA_902729485.2 Mus minutoides | reverse complement strand
ACAGACCATCCTCTTGGTCTCCTGGGTTGGACAGAAACCTTGCTACTGGCTGAGTTAACTGTTGAAGATTGCTTGAAATAGGCCCTGGCCGACTGAAGGCTAAACTCATGTGCCATTCAGGACAGGCAGAAGAAATAAAGAGAAAAGGTCATTGGGGGGGGGGGGTATCTTCCCCAGTTACATAGAGTTTAACAGCTTTCATTGTTGGTTTTCTCTTCTCGGACTTTCTCCTCCCTGTTGTAGTCATTGGTCAGAAGGTCAATATTGCTGCCAGGATGATGATGTATTACCCAGGCATCGTGACCTGCGACTCCGTCACATATGATGGCAGCAACCTACCAGCCTACTTTTTTAAAGAGCTTCCAAAGAAAGTTATGAAAGGAGTTGCAGATCCTGGACCAGTGTATCAGTGTTTGGGCCTCAATGAGAAAGTGTGAGTGTGGGAATTGACTGCTATATTTTTTTTAGTAAAGGGGTGATTTTGATAGCAAACAATTGGTGCCCTATCTGAGATTTAAAACCATTTCATGAAGCTGAAATCTAAATCCTCCCAGACCTGGGTCCAGGCTTTAAACATCTTTCATCTTTCTCCATTCTACTAATATTGTAGCAAGAAAGAAGCTCGTTCATTGCACAGGCTTGAAAGTCTAAGGACATTTCTTCAGCGGCTGTGCAAAGAGATCAGAGAGACCCCTGATTTCAGTACAGACAGATCTGGTCACCATTCAGTACTCACTGATTATATTAACCGTAGGCGCAGCATCAAGAGAGTTCAAAGAGGACAAGATATTGTTATAGGTCTTTGCTAAAGCCCAGCTTAGATGTGTGGATATCCCTTTGGGCTTAAAATTGTTTAGCCAGGCAACAGTGGCGCACGCCTTTAATCCCAGCACTCGGGAGGCAGAGGCAGGCGGATTTCTGACTTCTAAGCCAGCCTGGTTTATAAAGAGAGTTCCAGGCAAGCCAGGGTTTCACAGAAAACCCTGTTTTGGAAAAAAAACAAAAAGAAGGGAAGAAAGAAAAAGAGGAAGAAGAAAGACAGAAAGAGAGACAGAGAGGAAGAAGGAGGAGGAGGAAGAGGAGGTGAGGAGGTGGGGGGAAGGAAAGGAAGGAAGGAAGGAAGGAAGGAAGGAAGGAAGGAAGGAAGGAAGGAAGGAAGGGAAGGAGGGAGTGAGGGAGGAATAAGGAAAGATCAGTAGCTTCTAATCATTTCATGTTAACATTCAAATTCCTTGCAATAGCATACAAGGGAGCTTTTCCAAGCTCATCCCTTCCCGCACACCCTCACTGGGATTGTTTAATGGCTTATCTCACTACTCTACTTAATCCATCTTTAAAATATAGCTCAGGAATCTTCCTCTCTGTGGGGGTGGCTCTGGCACTACCCATGCCCCACTAGACATGGGAGCCCTTCCCACCATTGGGTAACTCTACAGCACACTTTCCTAGTAGGCTGCATTCCCCAGACTCTTTGGTTATTGGTTCTAGAGATGGACCCCAGGGCCTCATTCATGCTAAGCATATGCTCTACCTCCAAGGTACATCCCCCAAATTCTCATATCACTGACTTCTCACTGCACCGTGAGCACAGGGAGGCAGTCACTCTTATATCCCCTGTGTTGGGCACACAGTAAGTCTCCAACAATGCTGAACCAATGAGTGGTGTGTGAATAAGCAACAGGGGAATAGACAAGTGTTACTCCAGGAACAAACTAGACCTTAGGTCTTAAAGAGTCCATTGTCAGAGGCTACATACAGTTGACTCAGACATTTCTTCCTCTTCACTGTGTTCCTGTGGCTCAGCACCCTGCTTAGCACACACAGCTCATCATTAAGTAGTGACTGACTAAGTGAAAGGATAGTGATGATGTTTTGGTGAGCACTTATTAAATATGCACTCTACCTGAAAATATACTATATATGTTATTAACTAACTCACCAAGGTCTCTCTAATAAAGCCGAGAGCCAAGATTCAAACTCACAGTAACACGGCCTCACAGGCCACCCTAGACCTCAGTGGCACAAGACAGCAAACATCAACAGTCTTTTTTTTTTTTTTTTTTGTAGTAATGGATCAAACTATTCACCCTGTCCATCCATGCTAGGCCTTCATGTTTTAGCTATACCCCAAGACAATTGTTTTGGGTTCCCCCCACCACCAGGAAAATATGGGACACTATTGATAGTAGTCAGCAGGTTATTGGTTGATCCAAGATGGCATCAGCTGAGACAGCAGGGTCAACCAGGCTTACAGAGCTAGATCAGTTTGGTTCTGCCTGTCTCATCCTCCACCAGGCATTTTGCCATAGTAACATGTGAAGGACAAGACACAGTTGGCTCACACACAAGCATTTCTCAAACCTCTTTCTCCTGTTTGCTGACATCTGATCGGCAGAGCATTCACAAGGTTAAAGCCACAGCAGGAAGGCAGTGCCCAGCTAGATGACAAGGGGTGGACGTACAGGTAGGATACTGAAGTGGGTCGCTATATCCAGTCACCCCACAAGCTCCAAAGCCTGAAGTCTTCATGATTTTCCCGTGCCATCCCTCCAGATGGAGAAAAAGGCATAGACGAACATTTGCAGCTATGAATAGGGCTTGGTTTTTACCCTCAAGCTTTTACATTAGATGACTAGCTGTATGCACCACGGGAGAATTTGGTAGGTGCCGCTGGAGAATATGACAAAGTAGCAAGGCAGAACACAGCCGAGAACAATCCAAAGTGAAATTCACACTGAAAGGCGCACACACACACACACACACACACACACACACACACACACACACGGGCCTGTATTTAGACACTGCCACCACTAGCCACAGGTTGTTGAACAAGTTTCTGCACTTCATTTACTCATTTGTAAAATGGACGTTAGGTGATACTTTTATCTCCTTGGTTTTTTGTTTGTCTTTAAGTTGTTTGGATGGTTGGTTGGTTGGTTGAGTTTTGTGGGTTATTTTTGGTAGTACTTGGGATTGAACCTGAGCCATCCCGTGTGCTGGGCAAATGCTCTCCCACTGGGTTACAGTCCCAACACAGGAGTCACACCTCTTAATAATAATTATTATTTTTTTTTTGATCAGAGTTGAAGATACTGGTTAAGAAAAAAAGATGAGCAGTGAATCGCTTAGAAGTATGCAATGCTCATAGCAAGTGCCAGCAAAATAGAGCTGATACTGAGCAGTCCATAGACTCTCTCCAGGATGTGAGAGTCCGCAGCACATCCAAGATTGTTGGGGTCCACCTGCTCCCCAACCCCCTCCTAAGGGTTCTTGTCTACCAGTGCAGGTGCAAGAGTCATTTGCTAAATAGTGTGCCGGGTACTACAGTAATAGCTACTTACAGACGTTGTTTGGGCTCTGTTACAAGTAGGCCCAATCTCTTCCCCTCTTGGTAGCTGCAACCAGGGAATAGAGGCTTGTTAGAGATCTTTTTTTTTTTTTTTTTTTTTTTAAAGGCTTAAGAAGTCACTTTTGCCCCCAGTGTTTCTGTTTTGAATCTAACATCTTTTCTCTCTCTCTTTAGCATGTTTGGTATGGCATATCTCATCTGCAACAGATATGAGGGCTACCCTTTGCTGGGTAGGTAGTGAGCCTTGATTTGAAACTTTCTCTGTTTTTGTTTTTGGCTTTTTTTTTTTTAAGGGCGGGGAGCAACTAGAGACTAATTCAAGACTGTGTGCATATTGCACAAGCTCTTGATTCTTTATTGAACTCTAGCAAGACATAGAGAAAAGGGTAGCAATGAAAAGCATGCATCCTAATGAATTATGACAAAATGAAGGTATATACTTATCACCCAGGTCCAAGGTCGGAGAAATGGCACTGTGGCTAAAATGTCTGCTGTGCAAGCTTGAGGACCTGAGTTCAAATCCCCAGAAGCCACATACAAAGCTGGGATTGACTGCACAATTCTGTGACCCTAGCACTGGTGGGTGGAAACAGGTGGATCCCCGGTGCTTGCTGGCTGTGGAGTGTAGCCAGTGGCTGAGCCTGGGTTCAGTAAGAGATCCTGTCTCAGAGATACCTACTGTCAGCCTCTGGCCTCCACACCCATGAGTACATGTACGCCCACATCTGTATGCCTATACACCACACATGCACATATATACTCATACAAAAGAGAGAGGAAAATATCCATGTGTTAGAAATCCTCACATGTGTCTCCCTGCTTCCTCCCTCTTACCTTCCCCCTGTCCCAGGGCTCGATTATTTATTCTTATTTAAAAACTCACATAAAGCTGGACATGATGGCATGCAGATTTAGTTCCAGCACTCAAGAGGCAGAGACAGGTAGATGTCTGTGAGTTTGTGGTCAGCCTGGTCTACATAAGAATTCCAGGGGCTACATAGTCAGACCTTGTCTTAAAAAACAAACAAACAAGAATAACTTTAACCCAGCATAATGACTTTCCAGATACTCAGGAGGCAGAGGTAGGAGGATCTCTGGAACCCAGGAGTTTAAGGCCACCCTGGGCAACATACAAATGCCTCATCTCTTAGGCATACACAGAAAAGCATCATTTATGCTCCTGGAGCCATGCCATTTATATACTGTAGAGTATCTGTGTAAAAGGAGGGAGTAGAGGGTCAGAATATTCACAAGATGCAGAGACATGAAGACATGGCCAGGGCCATGGCTTCTGTTGTGGGAAAAGGGAAGAAGAAAGGACCAGAGCTGAAACAGGGGTGGAAGGGGGGGGGGGAGGGAAGACACTGTGTCTGCGCTCCCTACCCAAAAAAAGCGCCACTATGCCTGGCTCCCATCCTTTACTCTGACCCCCTAAGATTCTACCTTTTCTTCTGCATCTGGCCCACCTGCTTCGTTTTTGGCTCACCTTGACTCTTCCCTACTGAATACTGGCAGGTACTCAGTGGGATGCTTATGATCTAACCTCCCCACTGTACTGAAGATACCCCTCTGCCTCCTCTGCTTCTCCCTATCCCAGACAGCACCTTCCCATCCACTGGGACAGAATTTTTGACTCTCCTCCCTACCTCTTTGGAGAAAAAAAACAAAACAAAACAAAAATAAAATAAAATACTGACTACCCAGGAAGGGGGCTTTAGACAGCAGAGAAAAGGCTGAAGGGGAGAGCATAGGATGATCAGGGAAAAGGTTCACAAAATCCCTGGGAAGAAAGCACAGGTTAAAAGTGGAAGATGTTGTCTCCTGCCACTCCCATCCATGGTCACTGTCCAGGGGACTTCAGCACAACAGAATAAGATATTTTGTAGGGTCAGCTGGCAGGGAGAAAAGAGGAGTAGGAGAAACATTGAAACCGAGTGACTTCCCTTCTAGAATGTGCTTCGCCCTCCTACCTGCCTGGAGGCTCCTTGATTGACAGAGAAGAGTGAGCAGTTGAATTTCATTTCCTTATACCCAGTTCTTTCCAGAAGCGCAAAAATGAGCACACAGCACAACACCTCTGTACACCATCATGTGTTCACTCGTGTGCTCTGACATGTATCATGGTATTGTCTGTCTCTATAATCACTCTTTTTTTAAAGATTTATTTTATGTATATGCGTACACTGTAGCTGTACAGATGGTTGTGAGCCTTCATGTGGTTGTTGGGAATTGAATTTAGGACTTCTGCTCACTCCAGTCAACCCTGCTTGCTCAGTCCCTGCTCGCTCAAATCTGGTCCAAAGATTTATTTATTTATTATTATGTACATAATTATAATAATATAATTATAATAAACACATAATTATTTATTATTATGTATTTTTTATTATTATTAAGTACACTGTAGCTGACTTCAGATGCACCAGAAGAGGGCGTCAGATCTCATTACGGGTGGTTGTGAGCCCCCCTGTGGTTGCTGGGATTTGAACTTAGGACCTTTGGAAGAGCAGTCAGTGCTCTTACCCACTGAGCTATCTCGCCAGCCCTATATAATCACTCTTGATTGTTACACTCCTGCATGCCATTTTACAAATGCACCAGTTATTTTTTCCTGGTATCTAAGATTTGGATTATCTGCAGGTTCTTACAGGCAGTGTTGCCATAAGCATTCTTCCATCTTTTTAATAAACATTTTCTAAGAGAAGAGAAGTAGCCTGGAGCAAGCCCTGTAATCCCAGCTCTCAGGAGGCCTAGGCAAGAAGATTGCCACAGTGCAGGACACCATCAGACCACCACCACCTCCACAATAATCAGAGAAGATAAGAAAGCATGCATATGCATTATTTGTCTAGTATTATGTAAAGGCATACATATGTGCATCTCGGTATACATGAGCGATATTGTCAGAACAAAGGGAATAATTTTGGTAAATGATACCATGGTGATACCATCGCCCTTCATCTTTGCCAGCAGCCACTTTTGTTAGTCTTTACGACTTAAGCTCATGTGGAGTGTACAGTGGCCCCTTCTTGTTGTTTCCGTCTATCATTTGCTTGGATGTGGCTGAGGTCCTTTTGGGCTATTTAATCCATCTTTTCAGTAAAATGATTACACAAATTTCTCTTTCTATTTTTTCCTCTGAGTTAGGATTTTTCCCTCTTCGAGGCAAGAACTGGCTTGTATTTTTGTTTGGGTGGTCACTGCTGTTGGGATAAAAATCCATACAATTAAAGTCCAAGATGGCTTTAAATTAGCTATCTGTCTGAGGACAACCTTGAACTCATGACCCTCTGTCTCTACCTCTGGAGTACCCGTATTCCAAGCCTGTGCCACCACAGTGAGTTTCTCTTTCTCCTTAAACAAGGAACCCTTCACAGATTGGTATGACATCTGTGTACAGGGTCCTTGCTAATAATCTCTCTATCAGTCCATTTTCAACTGTTGGCTAAGGCATTTATTTAATGAACAAAAATTCTTAACTTCAATGTAATTCAATTTATCCATCTTTTTGTTTGTTTGCTCGTCTTAAACTCACATCTCTCTGTGTGCTATTTAACAAATCTTTCCTCATCCATATGTTTGCAGAAGTATTTCCTAGCTTTTCTTCCAGAAATTCTGTTTTCCCTTTTATGTTTAAGTGTGTAAGGGCTTAGGGGTGTGGTTCCGTGGGAGAGCACATGCTTAACGTGCACATTGCTTAGTGTGCACAGGTTCAATCCTCTGTCACCCACAAAAACACTTTCACTTACAGTCTATGGAGAAGTGAAGCAGTTGGGATTTGGTGGCAGGGACCCTCTCAAAGCTAATTCACATTGGAAAGGAAGTAAATCTAAAAAGGCAACAGTGTATTTGGGGAAGAGACCCAACCTAGCCTGGCTTTAGATCCTGAAGATGGATATTTGCAGTAGTCCTTGCTCTTCTCTTCTATTAGATTTAACATCCCTAGAAGATGTATTGAAAGTTAAATCCTAGCCACAACGGTGTCAGAGATCATTAAGAAAATGAGACTCTGTCCTTCCTTTGGAGCAGTGGTTTCAATTTATGGGTCTTCACCCCTTCAGCAAACCTTTGTCTCCAAAAACATTTTACATTATGGTTCATAACAGTGGCAAAATTGCAGTTATGAAGTAGCAATGAAAGTCATTTTTTTATGGATGGTGTAGGGTGGGTCACCACATGAGGTACCATATTAGAGGGCCACAGCGAGAGGAAAGATGAGAAGAATGGCTTTGGAGGAATGTTAGGCTGGAATCTTAGTGTCTGCAAAGCCTGAGGGAGGCCAGTCGTTCCTAAGCTGTACAACAAAGCATTCGGGCCAACACAAACACCCCACAGAAACACAGGCTTGCAGCAATTACACCTGGTAAGCCAAGACTCCCATGTGCATAAAGCTATGGACGAGGGAGAGTAGCCACCTCCCCTCCCCGCAAAGACTTCTTTCCCACCCACAAGAAGCGCCTGCATTGCTGACTCAAAGTAGACAAAGTTCTAGGCTGTCAGTCACCTTAGCGTGCATAGGATGATAGGCAGACTGTCCGTCACCTTAGTGTGCATAAGATGATAGGCAGACTGTCCATCACCTTAGCATGCATAGGATGATAGGCAGACTGTCAGTCACCTTAGCGTGCATAGGATGATAGGCAGACTGTCAGTCACCTTAGCGTGCATAGGATGATAGGCAGACTGTCAGTCACCTTAGCGTGCATGGGATGATAGGCAGACCGTCCTCAGTTTGATCAAGTTGTTGATTCAGTCTTTAGGTCATATTCCACACACAGCGCTGGGTAAATCAAGTTCACACACTTTTCCTTAAAGCTGTAGACAAAGAGGGATTGTAGGAGATCAGCAGTGTGGGAAATGCTCTCCTTGACAAGAGTTCCTATCCCCCAAATTATGACAAAGGGCAACAAAATTACCAGGGAAAATACTAGGGTAAAAAAAATGCATACAACAGTCATCGTAGTAGGATTTTTTAAAAATCGTTTTTGTTGTTGGTTTTTTTTTTTTCAAAGACAGAGTCTCATGTTGCCCAGGCTGGCCTTGAACTTGCTATGTAGCCAAGGCTATTTCTTGAGCTCCTAAATCTCCTGCTATCTGATCCCAAGTGCTGGAATCACAAGAACGCACGAACATGTCCAGCTAGGACTTGGTTTGCATAGACTTGAAGATAAGGTGACTTAAAAGCTCATTTTAGAATCCAATATATGCATTCCGTATAACCAAAAGAGAGAAACTACAAGATTTTACTATATAGCACTTTGACTCCCATCTTCTAAGTGAGCCTAGGGTTCTCAGGAGACAGCTCACAACACTGAAGTTCAGATGCATTTTTACAAAGGAAACTTTTCCTTCAATAGGGTCAATAGAGTGTGCAGGGTGAATTCTGTTAAACCATACCCAGAACCTCACATCACCAGGCAAGATACATACCTTCTTTTTCTGGGACACTTCTACCTGTAACCATCATCCAATTTCAGCCAAGCCATTAGATGACACCTGAACATGAGGGCACTCTACCCACAAATAACAAAATGGGGCCCCTGGATTCATCTGTCCAGCAAAGAAACTAGAAATGACCCAAATGAGCCCACAGTTCTTTTTACAGAAGTTGCCCATTGCTGTGAAAGCTCAGAACTTGCAGGCTTGTGGGCTGAGTATGGATTTCAGCCTGGGCCTCCCACTGCATACATTTTAAGGCATCAAAGGAAGAACAGTGACAGGGTTGTCAACCAGAACGGTTTTTATATTGTTCTTTCTTCTTCCTACGTTTTCCATATTTTCTACAGTGAGCATGTGTTAGTTGTATAATCTAGTCTGCTAAAGAAAACAGAAAAATAACATCTATTTTAAGGTTAGTGATCCTTGGTTCAATTCCTAGTTGTATAATCTCTGCAATTCTCGAGCTTTGCGTAGTATAATTAAATGGAATTGTAATGAGCTGACAAATACTTTCCCTTGAGAGCAGAGGTAGATTTCAGTGGTAAAGCATTTGGCTAGCATTCCAGAGGTTCTGGGTTCCATCCCTGGCCTGATGGGGCCAGAGTAAAGACCACGACAAAACAACTTTCCATCACAGCTTTGCAGAAATAAACTTTCAAATCCACCTTGCTTACTAAAGCTTAAAAACAACAACAACAAAAAGATTTGAAAAATTGTGAAATTACACAGAGCTTTAAGAAGCATCATGAAGGAGTCAGGCACAGTGGCACATGCTTATAATCCAAGCACTCGGGAGGTGGAAGCAGGAGGTACAGGAGTTCAAGGTCATCCTTAGCAACATAGCAACTTTGAGGCCAGTCAGCCTCAGCTACAAGAGACCAAGAGCAAAACCGCAAAGGGATGAAGCCCCCCACACAATGCCATGGAAATTCCAAAGACACTCTTAGAAAGGGTATCGCTGTGTGCCTTTTAAAATATATTTCTAAACTATTTTTTTGTTGATGGGTTTGTTCCTTTAAACAATAAACAAACAACAGGACGTGTTAGGGAGATCGACTATTTCATGTCTACTATGAAGGACTTTTTGATGACGAACTGCAGCCGAGTTCTAATGTATGAAGGATTACCAGGATACGGAAAAAGCCAGGTACTTATGGAAATCAAATATCTGGCCTCTCAACATGAGAACCACAGGTGAGTGTCTTGAAATCGTGGCTCTTGTGACCTCAGAAAACACTGGCACCCTTGAAAGAGTTGTGTTTATTTTTGTCTTCTTCCTGTGTAACTTGCCTTATATGAACTAGCTAAGTACAGTTATTGGGGAACCAGAGCCTTGTAGCTGAAGGGGTATTTAATGATGAAGCCATTCAAACTATGAGAAAGAGAAATGGCGCCAATTTCTGCACACCCCAATTTAATATGAGGGCAAGCTTGAAGACTTTAAAGCTTTCTGCTTAACACCCGATGTGTAGTTAGGTTGAGACATGCGGCCGAGCTCAAGGTTGGTGTCTGTCTTGGGACTAGACTCTCAGGTTTATTTGGGGGAATTGCTAATTATGTTAATTATGACATTGTTAATTATGTTAAACAGGGGATTGCTGTTTTAAGCCCTTTAGTTTGGAGAGTGGGGCTAAGGAATGCAAGGCGGCTAGATTTTCAATCCAGAGGGCAGAGCTAGTGTACTTATCTCAAACTATTTATCTGTCTTCACACAAGAAGTATCACACATGGAATGAGCTGCCTGCCACTCTGAGGGGTTTGACTGTACAGTAATGATGACTGAGATCATGACAACAGTGTCACACAAAATAGGCCATGGGAACCCTGGAAAGCATTAAGCAAGAAAACACTGCAAGATTCGTTGTTGTTGTTGTTGTTGTTGTTGTTGTTGTTGTTCAGGCTTGGCTTTGCTTTGGGTAGTACTAGAGGGCAAATTCTAGGCTTCACACATGCCAGGCAAAGGCTCTGCTACTGAACCACACCCCCAGGCCCCCATATCTGGACCTCTCTAAATCACTGAGGTCTCTTTCAGAGGTTACCTTCAGACGATCACCGACAGCAGGCACTGGACATAGCATGTGGCAGGACAGATCTGAGTCTAAGGCTCTGGCCTGGGTGCAGGGCAGCAAGGGCAAAACCAGGAAGGAAAAGACAGCTAGGTCAATACAGCGTAATGATGGACAGAGGTTGGGTTCCCGGAAGCAGGACTGAAGAATAGCTTCCAGAGAGCTCGATAAATCTCTGTCCTTGCAGCTGGGTGAGAGAACTCAAAACTTTCTCCCAGCCTTTGTTCGTTCCAGGAACTGTACTTAAAATGCTCTCCTGATTCTCCATTGTCTTGTGAACAGGGTTGTTGCTATTGCACTGACTAAGATCAGCTTCCATCAAAATTTTTATACTATCCAGATACTCATGGCTAACGTACTAGGTCTGGATACTTGTAAACATTACAAAGAGCGACAGACCAATCTTCAAAATAGAGTCAAGACGCTGTTGGATGAGAAGTTCCACTGTCTTCTTAATGACATCTTCCATGTTCAGGTAACAACCACTTCATATTAGACTCCTGCAAAAACATAGCTACAGGCCATGCACAGCAACTCCCGCCTGAAGCTCTGTGACTTAATGTATCTTTAACCTTTGGTCCTTGTCAGGGTTACTATCCCTGTGATGAAACTCCATGACCAAAAGCAAGCTGGGGAGGAAAGGGTTTACTTGGGCTAGACTTCCACATCACTGTTCATCATCAAAAGAAGTCAGGACAGGAACTCAAACAGAGCAGGAACCTGGAGGGAGGAGCTGATGTGGCTACAGAGGACTGCTGCTCACTGGCTTGCCCTTCCTAGCTTGCTCAGCCTGCTTTCTTATAGAACTCAGGACCAGTGGCGTGTCAATCACTAATTTAGAAAATACCCTACAGTCTTATCTGTAGCCTGACATTACAGAAGCATTTTCTCATCTGAGGTTCTCTCCTCTCAGATGTATATGTATACATATATGTATGTAATTACTTAGTAAACTGGGGCTAGAGAGCCCATCTATTAAAAGCATGTTCTGCCAATGCCTAGGACCCGAGTTTGGTTTCCATAATCCACACTGGGCCACTGACAACCAACCACTGGCTGCAGCATAGCTCCAGGGGATCCAGCGCCCTCTTCTGGCCTCTGTGGGTACCTGCACTTCCACACACAAACTCACACAGAAATACATAAAAGTACACATAGTTAAAAATTAATCATTAAACCTACTTAGTCAAGGGGTTGGAGAAATGGCTCAGTTGTTAAGAGCACTTGCTACTCTTGACCTGGGTTCAGTTCCCAGCACACACATGGTGGCTCACAAACTCCACTTCCAGAAGATCTAATAACATCTTCTGACCTATGTGGGCAGCAGGCATGCACATAGTGCACATGCATACATGCAGTGATACATACACTCCTACACATAAGATAAAAATAAACAAATTTTAAGAATGTTTTTAATCTGTTAGCTAAGATTTCTTTCCAGTGCTAAAGACATTCAGAGAAACCAAAATGATAATTCAATTCCTTTCAACACAAAAACATTTAACATAAAAGCTTTTTGGCATCTAGATTATGAACTAACCAACACACTAAACAACACACATTTTTGAAATTTGCATGTATTTAGTTACAGGAGTTAAGGGGGGGGGGGGACTCAGGGCCTCACACATGCTAAGCCTCTGCTCTGCCACAGGGCCACACTCACAGTCCCTGTACCATGTTCTTGTGAGATAACGGAGGTATCTAAAAATACCATGCTCCGGAAAATCAAAATGGCCACTTGGTGAGCTGTACGCTTGTCACCTTTCCCTCATAGCTGCACTGTCCTATCCTGGGTGATCTAGGGCACAAAGTTACCCATCCCAAACTCGATGACAAATGTACAGACAGCGTGTCCATTTCCTTCCTAACTATTACACTCTGTGGAGTAGAGTATTCAGGCTGGAGGCGGGCACTGTGGGATGTAACACTTGAGCATCCAAAGCTTCAGGACAGTTGGAGGGAGTTGCTGGGAGTCAGTCCCCTCGCTGTTTCCCTCTGCTCAACCCTCTCACTCTCCATACAGTTCCCTGTTTCCCGGGAGATGTCCAAGATGGGCACGATAAGAAAGCAGAAGCAACTAGAGGCCCTGTTTATGAAGATCTTGGAGCAAGTAAGAGCGCCTGGAGGTCGTCACCCAGGGAGGAAGCTAGGCCAATGTTCATAGAGCCAGTTGCCCCAGGGGCTGAGATTCTACCAGAAAAGTGTTTTGCTAGCACGTGAAAGCCATACCTTAAAGTGCCTGCTTCTCCCATTCTCCCGAACCTGCGCCAATTCAGACATGGGGGAGGTGGAGAGATGACTCCATTCTTAGGAGCTCTTGCTGTACCACATAAATCCCAGCTCCACAAGATCTGCTACCCATTCCACCCTTTGTGGACATTTGCACTCATACACACACACACACACACACACATACACTTTCTCTCTCTCTCTCTCTCTCTCTCTCTCTCTCTCTCTCTCTCTCTCTCTCTCTCTCTCATAAAAATAAAATCTTGCCAGGCAATGCTGGTCCAGGCCTTTAATCCCAGCACCTGGGAGGCAGAGGCAGTTGGATCTCTTAGATCAAGGCCAGCCTGGTCTACAGAGAAAGTTTCAGAATAGCCAGGGCTACACAGAGAAACCGTGTCTCAAAAAAAAACAAAATAAATACTAGACAGACAAACAGACAAATAAATAAAATCTTAAGAAAATAAAATAATTCATATGTATATACATATATACACAAACATACATACATGTGCACATAAATACATGTGCATGCACACATCTAGCACAGTGGCACACACATGTTCCTAGAACCTGAGAAACTGAGGCAGCAATCATGTGCATTTAAAGTCTATTGCGTGTCTCCAACACCTGGAGATAGACATGACCCTAATAGATATACACTAAATACTTAATGAGGGGTGAATAATTCAGGTTAGTCGTAGCCTGTACAACAAAAAAGATACACAACCTATTTAAAGTGTAACCTCTACCAGAGTTCAAACCAAAATAACATAAGCCTCCAAGTAGGGTGAGCCAGCTCTGTCTTCGTCAACAACTGTGCACACACTACCTAGCCCAGGATATGTGGTAATTATATGTTGCAGAACAAATACCATATCCCCAGGGTCAAAGGTGTGTAATACCCAGGATTAAAGCCGCCTCTAGCTTCAATGTTTTATGTTTTCTTCCTTCTTTCCTTTCTTCCCTATTTCTTCCTTCCTTCCTTCCTTCCTTCCTTCCTTCCTTCCTTCCTTCCTTCCCCTTCCTTGCTTCCTCTTCTTAAAGTCACCCTTAGCTGGGCATGGTGGCACACATTTTGAATCCACATTTTGAGTTCTCTGGAGACATGGCAGGTGTATCTCTGAGTTGGAGGCCTGGTTTATATAGTGCAAACCATAAAACTTAGTAAACACACACACACACACACACACACACACACACACACACACACACACGAAACAAGATCCCGAAGTCTTCTATAGTGTTTCTGTTTCCCTTTTCCAGACAGTGAGAGAAGAAAGGATTATTTTCATCATTGATGAGGCCCAGTTTGTGGATGGAACCTCCTGGGCCTTCATAGAAAAGCTCATCCGGTCTATGCCCATCTTCATCGTTATGTCCCTGGCTCCTTTCTCTGAAGTTCCCTGTGCAGCTGCCAATGCCATAATGAAGAACCGGAACACAACCTACATCACACTTGGCACCATGCAGCCTCAGGAAATCCGGGACAAGGTCTGTGTTGACCTTAGTGTAAGCAGCATCCCCAGAGAGCTCGACTCGTGAGTAACCTCCTACTATTTCCAGGTCTTGACACCTGCACTTATCCCCCAGCTCTGAGCTTAATCAGATAGATCCCTTAGGCTGTGTCATGAGTGCAAGTGTGTGTGTGTGTGTGTGTGTGTGTGTGTGTGTGTGTGTGTTTTGTATAAATATGTTCACATGTGTGTTCGTCCATATGTTCCTCTGGGTACATGTGGAGGCCAGAGATTAATGTTGGGGATCTTCTTCAATTATCCTTCACCTGACTTTTGAGTGAGGGTCTCTCACCAAACCTGGAGTTCATTGAGTCAGTTAGCTTGTCCAGTGAGCCCCAGGACTCCTCTTGTGTCTGCCTCCCCTCAGCTGGAACTACAGATGCACAGCACCACACCCCACTTCTCTGTGGGTGCTAGGGATCTGAGCTCAGGTCCTTGGGCTTCTGTGGTAAGCACTTCACCAACTGAGCCCTACCCCAGCCCGGGCTGGCTGGACCTGGAAATGCTGATTTCAGTGCTTGCACTGTCCCACCTTTTGACACTTAGTAAAGTGAGTACTGATCACACCTCCTTAGTGTGGGTCCCTGTTACACCTCTTCATGCATTGTGTAGCTTACCTTCTGGGCCTGGGCCTACCTTCTGTGATGAGCAGTGGTCGAGAGCATGGTCACGTGTGTTGGGGAGTGGACAGGAGAGAGAGGTTGGTAAGCTGTACAAAGCACAGGTCTTACCTGGCTAGCGAGAGTGGCGTCTGGTGGCAGATGTTTGCCTCAGTTAAACTTCCACTGGATCTTCACAGCAGGCCCCTTAACAACAAGACAGTGGCTCTGTAGCTGGTTGTTCACTGGCCACTTTGGTGTCTGTCATTCTGGGTCCCATTTTCCTTTGTTTTTCATTTCATTTTCTTTTAATTTGCTTGAAATACAATCTTGCTGTGCAGCCCCGGATGACCTGATGCTCCCTGAACCAGCTGGGTGACTTTGGCCTCATAGAAATCCTCCTGCCGTGGCTTCCTACGTGCTGGGATTACAGACACCTAACACCAGGCCTTTCTACTTAGCTTACCCTACTCCAGGAAGAAAGACACATGAAACAAAGATTCATTTAATATAACTTGAACAATGTATTTCACACATATGCACATATGTGCTCACACACACACTGGGGGTGGGTGATTCTCATATATGATAATAGATATATGTATATAACTAGAAATATTATCTGTACCTTTTTTGTTTAGGTTTTTTGTTTTGTTATTTTTGCAATTTAGTATGTATGTGCATGCATGTATGTGTGATGAATGTATGTGGTGTATATGCACATGTGTATGCAGGCATGTGCAACCATATATGTATAGAGGTCAGAGTAGATGCTGGGTGCCCTGTTTTGTTATTCTCCACTTATCATGAGGCAGGGTCTCTCACAGACCCTACAGCTAAGCTAAAAACTAACAACAACCCCTGTCTGCATGTGTGCACACCCCAAGCTCTTTACACAGGCTCTTGAGACTTGAACTCCAGTCTTCACACAGAATCTATTTAAAATAAGAAAGTGAGAGGTAGTGGCACATACCTTTAATCCTAACACTCAGGAGGCAGAAGCAGGCAGATCTCTGAGTTTGAGGCCAGCCTGGTCTATGTAGTGGGTTTCAGGACAGCCAGGGCTACACAGTAAGACTCTGTCTTAAAACGGCAACACAACAGCAACAACAAGAAGAAATAAGCTGGGTGAGATGGCGCACGCCTTTAATCCCAGCACTCAGGAGGCAGAGGCAGGTGGATTTTTGAGTTCCAGGCCAGCCTGGTCTACAAAGTGAGTTCTAGGACAACCAGGGCTACACAGAGAAACCCTGTCTCCAAAACAAACAAACAAACAAACAAAAACAAAAAAGAAGAAATAAGACGGGGATATGCAGACAAAGCCCATAAAATCAGAATTTCTAGCAGGTCTGATATTTTGTTTCTATCATTGTTTTTAATATTTTTTACATGAAAAAAAAAATCTTGTCAGAAAATTTAAAAGAATTCTATATTGTTACCTAATTTCTTCTGTAACGTGACTTTCCATTTTGTACTGGCTAGTTTTGTGTCAACATGACACAGCTGGAGTTATCACAGAGAAAGGAGCTTCAGTTGGGGAAATGCCTCCATGAGATCCAGCTATAAGGCATTTTCTCAATTAGTGATCAAGGGGGAAAGGCCCCTTGTGGATGGGACCATCTCTGGGCTTGTTGTCTTGGGTTCTATAAGAGAGCAGGCTGAGCAAGCCAGGGGAAGCAAGCTAGTAAAAAACATCCCTCCATGGCCTCTGCATCAGCTCCTGCTTCCTGCCCGGCTTGAGTTCCAGTCCTGACTTCCTTTGGTGATGAACAGCTGTATGGAAGTGTAAGCTGAATAAACCCTTTCCTCCCCAACTTACTTCTTGGTCATGATGTTTGTCCAGGAATAGAAACCCTGACTAAGACAAATTGGTACCAGGAGTGGGGTATTCCTGTGACAACCTGATCATGTTTTGAGGAGGACTGTGGAAGGACTTTGGAACTTTGGGCCAGAAGATCCATTCTGTGTTAAGAGCTCTGTGGGATGTTGTGTAGGAGCTTGGAAGATAATGTTGAGAACAGTGCAGAAGATGGAGGCCTGGTTTGTGAAATTTCAGAGGGAAAACTAAAGACTCTTTTCAGGGCCATTGTTACTTTGATTGTGAAGATTCTGTGGTTCTGGTTAGCTGGGGCTGAAGAATCAGCAATGATTAACAAGATACCAGAACTAGTAAAGTGAAACCTTTGTATTACTGGGACTATTGATGCTGGTTAGCTTGAGCTAAGACATTAGTGATTAAGAAGAGACCAGCATCATTGAGGTGACATCTTCTGGGAAGTATTTTCTGAAAGCACAAGGAGGCTGTGTTCCAGAGATAACCATGGTTGTACCTTGTGCTGTGGCTGGACTTGGTAATGTGTAAGAGTTACCTAGGTGGTACTGGTTTTAAAGGCATGAAGGGGTCATGCAGAGCAGCTGAGGCCATGGAAGCACTGTGAGAGGACATGGAAGGCCATTGGTGAAGGTGCAGCCTCAGTTGCAATTAATGGCCCAGGACTGAAGGGGTCATGCAAAGGAGTTGAGGCTTGGCACCATGAAGAGAGTCTATGAGAGGCTAGTGTTGAAGCGTAGTTATAGTGGAAGACAGCAGCATTTTGGAGATGCCAGTACCATGAGATGACCACCAAGAACAGCAGCAGTAGTAGAGTACAGGCAGCTGGAGCCTAGAAGACAAAGCTGTGTGCTACAAAGGGCAAGGCTGGAGAAGTGACCCAAGCCCTTGGAGGAGCCCAGAAGACCCATGAGTTGGATCCCAGACATTGGACAGTTGGAGTTTAATTTTTGCTTTTTTTTTTTAAAGATTTATTTTATTTATTATATGTAAGTACACTGTAGCTGTCTTCAGACACTCCAGAAGAGGGCGCCAGATCTCGTTACGAATGGTTGTGAGCCACCATGTGGATGCTAGGATTTGAACTTATCACCTTCGGAAGAGCAGTCGGGTGCTCTTACCCACTGAGCCATCTTACCAGCCCCTAATTTTTGCTTTTGATTGTTGACTGTGCCCTGATATTTTTCCTTCTTGAAGGAAGTTATTTAGTGATGCCCACAGTTAAGAGACCTTGAATTTTAAAGTACTTTGAATTTTAAAAGATACTGGATATTTTAAAAAGATTGAACTTTTAATATGTAAAGACTGTGGGACTTTTAAAGTTGTTTAAGATCTTGGAGATGAATAAGAACTGAGAGTTGAGGCTTACTAGTGATGTGTTTGTGTGTCAAGTTGACAAGGGGTCAATTGTACTGGCTAGGTTTGTGTCAACTTGACACAGCTGGAGTTATCACAGAGAAAGGAGTTTCAGTTGGGGAAGTGGCTCCATGAGATCCTGCTGTTGGGTATTTCTCAATTAGTGATCAAGGGGGAAAGACCCCTTGTGGGTGGGACCATCTCTGGGCTGGTAGTCTTGGGTTCTATAAGAGAGCAGGTTGAGCAAGCCAGGGGAAGCAAGCCAGTAAAGAACATCCCTCCATGGCTTCTGCATCAGCTCCTGCTTTCTGACCAGTTTGAGTTCCAGTCCTGACTTCCTTGGTGATGAACAACTGTATGGAAGTGTAAGCTGAATAAACCCTTTCCTCCCCAACTTGCTTCTTGGTCATGATGTTTGTCCAGGAATAGAAACCCTGACTATGACGGGGAGCATAAGTGTCTGCTACATAACCTAAGCTGTGAGATACGGGTAGAGCAGGTAGCAGAGGATTTGCCCAGCACACAGAGTCCATCACTGAAAACAAAAGGAGGAAAACTCAATCTCCCAACTTGAAAACAAGATGAAGCACCTGCAGCAGGGAAGACTTCTCAGGAGGCTGAGGCTGTCCCTTCTGTTGGTTCTTCATGTGAGCTCTCCGCCTTGCTTTCTCTATAGGTACCTGGTAGAGGGAAGCTGCGGGATTCCATATTACTGTGAAGAATTGCTGAAAAACCTCGACCACCACAGAGTTCTCCTTTTTCAACAAGCAGAGACTAAGGAAAAGACAAACGTGACCTGGAATAACATGTTCAGTGAGTACCTGCTTCTCGCTGTTACTCTCTCACTTAGTCTCTTTGCAGAGCAGTTGGCAAGGATTTGGGGCTAGGCTGCAGGCAGCCTCCTATATAGCTGAAGGGCTTCCAGGAGAGTAAGAAAGCGTTAGATCTAAGGCCCTAAATAGTAAGAAAGCCCAGCTAACTTGGTCTCCCAGGTCTAAAGAATGTACACTCTGATAGATAGAAGGAACACAGGGAAATGTCAGCGTCCCGATAAAGGTCTCTGTGAGTCCTTCCTTAGACTTTATTCTAGCATCACGGTCTTCCTTAGTAGCTCTTCCTGGTGTTCCTTGGATATCTATCCCTTAGTTTTGTGTTCCCAAAGGCCTGGGAACATTGTATATTCATGCTGGTCACCGCCATAGATTATGTTGCATGTAAGCCTTTGTCTTAGGATCCCTACTGCTTCAATGAAACACCATGACTGAAAAGTGACTTGGGGAGAGGAAAGGGTTTATTCAGCTTACGCTTCCACATTGCTGTTCATTATGAAAGGAAGTCAGGACAGGAACTCAAGCAGGGCAGGAGCCTGATGGCAGGAGCCTGATGCAGAGACCATGGAGGGCTGCTGCTTACCGGCTTGCTTCCCCATGGCTTGCTCAGCCTGCTTTCTTACAGAACCCAGGACCATCAGCCCAGGAATGGCACCACTCGCCATGGGCTGGGACCTCCGCCATTGATCACTAATTGAGAAAAATACCTTACAGCTGGATCTCATGAAGGCATTCTCTCAATTAAGGTTCCTGCCTCCCTGATGAGTCTAGTTTGTGTCAAGTTGACATAAAACCAGCCAGAACAGTCTTTAATAAATAATGAATTACAAATAATTAGTAAAAGTGGATATCCACCGTCTAGTACTTACCATGAATGCTCCCTGGTAAGCCACTTACGTCTTTGCTGTCTTTGACTCCATGATTTGTCCCTTCAGGAGATGAGGAACTTGACTCTACTTATTCACCTTTGTCTTTGTACCTCGCCTACCAAGTATTATATGAATTACTTAAGGGATAAACATGTTGAGTATGGGTAGACCCCCTTACTAGGCATGTTTATTCTCAAGCCTCACTATTTTGAATCTCCCTCTGCCTATAGCCATTTCCAAATAAGCTCAATGGGCATATGAATGAGCATATAGCTCTATATTACTTTAGGTGACAGCATGGAATCTAGGCCTTCTGGGAACCTAGTATTCTAAAATTAAAAGTATTATAGAGACACCAATAGTACCATGGTTTTTGGTTTGGGAGGTGAGAAAGGAACATAAAGTAATTTTGAGTGACTTTAGAGGTCCATGTATCAGTGTTAGCTAAAATACGATGTTCTAGAACATTTGGTGAACCAGTATGTCTCTGCTTAGTCTATCTCACCTGAGTTCCTTCTCAGGGTTTTCAGGAAAATAGGACTTTTCAAAAGCAGGATAATGATCTTAGCTTTGCCTGCCTCTTGCCTCCCCATAGAGCATTCTGTTAGGCCAACAGATGACATGCAATTTTACACTTCCATATCTGAGGGACAGAAAGAAGTCTGTTACCTTGTGAGTGGTGTCAGACTGAAGAATTTGTCACCTCCAGCATCGCTAAAAGGTAAAGAAAATTGAAGTAGCATTCCCTTCTCAGTAGGTTGCACTTTTGCCTCTTCTAGGATGACTGTCTAAAAAAAAAAATGATAACAAAGTTCCTTGAGGACTTGCTTTGTGCTCCCCTGTGCAGGAGGCAGGTCACCCAGTGGGCTTGGGTCCCCTCCCCACTCTGATTAGGAGCCCCCTTCCCTCTTTACATAGGTCTAAATTGAACAAATGTTTGCTGGAATGCATGAAAGAGTGTGGTCTGAAGAGTTGGGCAGCAGCTCCATTGGTAAGGTGCTTGTGCAGGCTTGAGGAAGAACCTGAGGTCACGCTCAAGAACTCACTTAAAAAAAAAAAAAAAAAAAAAAAAAAAAAAAAAAAAAGATAGCTGGGTGTGATGGTGCACACCTTTAATGCCAGAGTTCCTGGAAAGCCAGGACTACACAGAGAAACTCTGTCTCAAAAAGGGGTAGAGGAAGGACTAAAGAAATAACTTACAGAAACTTACAGACTAAGAGTGATTACTGTACTTTCGGAAGACCCAAGTTCAATAGCACCCACAGCGAGTAGTTCACAACTGTGGTGGCGCACACCTTTAATCCCAGCACTTGGGAGGCAGAGGAAGGAGGATTTCTGAGTTCGAGGCCAGCCTGGTCTACAGAGTGAGTTCCAGGACAGCTAGGACTATACAGAGAAACCCCATCTCGAAAAGACAAAAAACAAAAACAAACAAACAAACAAACAAAAAACAAAAAAACTCTAGCTTCAGCAGATATTATCCTTTTCTGGCTTCTGTGGGCCTCTCTATGCATGTTGGCAACTCCATATACAAACATAAAACAACAGATATTTAAAAATCAATAAGGTAAAGAATGGTTGAGGAAGCCTTTCAATGTGAACTCTGACTTCTAAGTGCACACACATAAACATGTGTACACAGACACATATATATATACAAAGTGTCATACATTGTCCATTTAGCTGAAACCAATCGTAATGAAGAAAAATCTAACATCTAACACGGAGACATGTTCTGACATCAAAGTTCATGAGAAAGGTATGACAGAGAGCAAGCTCGTGCCTGAGATGTTACTGCTCTGCTCAAGGGCAATAACTAGGAGTGAGTTTGAATGCAGCTCCAATATGTCATCCAGAAGTAACTCTAAAGGTTTGGGAGAATGAATGGCCTAGGGACACTTGGTGTCTTTAATATGTTTTGCTCACTGAGCTCCTAAAGTGTGAAGGTATCCTAACTGACTTTCAACTTCTGCTGCCTGCGTTTTCTGGACAAGTAGGGAAATGCAAATTTTGTCTCAAATGGATATAAAATGTCCAGGAAGGGCCTGGAAAGTATGATTCCATGATTGCTTCCTTCTTTTGCAAAGAAAGTGGGTTCCATTTCTAGGACCCACATGGTGACGTGCAGCCCCTATAACTAGTTCCTGTGGGTCTGATGCTGTCTTCTGGCCCCCAATGCATGCAGTGCACATGTACTGACACAGGTTCGCACACATAAATAGATGAACCTTTTTATTTTTTAAAATGCCCAAGAAGGGTCTGGGGATAGTAGCAAGTTATCCAGGATGCTTGGAGCCCAGGATGCTTTAGACCTCACATGACAAACACACACACACACACACACACACACACACACACACACACACACAGAGGCATACACACACACACATGCACACCAAAAACAAAAGTCCATGTACATATGAACTATGAAACCCAAGTGGCTGTGCCCTGTGCTGGAGTGGACATGGGCCTACACAGTTGAAGAGCTGGGATCGGAGCTCTGGGCTCTCTGACATGTACTAACGCAATAGAGATAATAATATGTGTCATGGGAATCAATTAATGTCTTGGACATATAGAGAGCCTTATGCTTCTTACTGAGCAGGTACAGGGAGACAGTGAGGACACAGGGCAGCTGGAGAAGTCTTCAAAGCCCAGGTATGGAGCGCCTGACTACTGTGGCCTCCTGTGACTTGATCCTCACATATCTTTGTCACTCATTAGCACCAAACCATAATACCCTCAGATCTGTCTTATTCATGTCATATATATTAGATCATAGAAACTGCACCTTGACTATCTCCAACAGGAGGTTTTTGGGTTTTTTTTTGTTTTTTTTTTTTTTTTGGTTTTCGAGACAGGGTTTTTCTGTATAGCCCTGGCTGTCCTGGAACTCACTTTGTAGACCAGGCTGGCCTCGAACTCAGAAATCCGCCTGCCTCTGCCTCCCGAGTGCTGGGATTAAAGGTGTGCGCCACCACGCCCAGCCCAACAGAAGGTATTAAGCAATTACTTCTTTTGGCTTGGCTTGGCTTGGCTTGGCTTGGTTTCCACAAATAAGAATTGTAGCTCTGGACAGTTGTCTACCTCTAGAATGGATCTGTCTGATAATTGTAGATAACTAGTGTCCCATGTATGGCTTTCCATCCACAGAAATCTCTCTGGTCCAGCTGGACAGCATGAGCCTTTCCCATCAGATGCTGGTGAGATGCGCTGCCATCATTGGCCTAACCTTCACCACGGAGCTGCTGTTTGAGATTCTCCCCTGCTGGAACATGAAGACGATGATCAAGGCCCTGGCCACCCTAGTGGAATCAAATGTTTTTGATTGCTTCCGGAGTAGCAAAGATCTTCAACTAGCCTTAAAACAAAATGTGACCACATTTGAGGTTCATTATCGCTCTTTGGCCCTGAAGGTCAAGGAAGGGTTAAGTGAGTAGTGCCTGAAAAAAATAAAAGGTCTGCATTTTCCCCTTGGTTAGAGGAATATCTAGATTGAAGGTCTGAAAGGACTGGAGATATAGTCAAAAGGTGGAGCCCTAGCTTAGCATGCACACACACCCTGGGTCCAATCCCTGTTAACCACAGAAAAATTAAAGCAAAAACAAAAGCAACCCACCAGAAATTAAGAACTAGGAGGCTGGAGGGATGGCTCAGCGGTTAAGGGCACCGACTGCTCTTCCAGAGGTCCTGAGTTCAATTCCCAGAAACCACATGGTGGCTCCCAACCATCTGTAATGAGGATCCGATGCCCTGTGTGTCTGAAGACAGCGGACAGTGTACTGACACATGTGAAATAAATAATTAAATCTTTAAAAAAAAAAAAAAAAAAAAGAAAAGAAAAAGAAATTAAGAACTAATGTGTATTAGAAAGAGCAGCTGGTTTGTCGCCCGCTGTCCGGCTGAAAAAGCCCTTTTGTTCCTTGTAGCTTTCGGTGATGAGGAGCTCCATGAAATGGAAGGAGAGGTGGTCGAGTGCCGGATCCTTCGGTTCTGCAGACCCATAATGCAGAAGACAGCCTACGAACTGTGGCTCAAGGACCAGAAGAAAGTCTTGCATCTGAAATGTGCCCGCTTTTTGGAAGAAAGTGCCCATCGGTGCAACCACTGCAGAAACACGGACTTCATTCCCTATCACCACTTCATAGTGGACATTCGACTCAACACTTTGGATATGGACACCGTCAAGAAGATGGTGATGTCCCAAGGATTTAAAAGTAAAACTTCACTTCTAACAAGTCCCAACTCCAGCTGGGAAACCTTAGGAGACTGAGGTCTATATGGATTGGTTCTGGACCTTAAAGGCTTCAAGTCCCTCAGGGTTTGGGATACAAGTAGTGTCATAGGTCCAATGGTCCAGGGAAGAGCCGGCAATGCACCTGGGGTATCAGAGTCTATCTCACTGTGACTTCCATACAAAGCTCAAGCAAGTTAAGTGCAGCTGAGCTTAAATCAAAATATCTCATGGCAAGGGATGGGATCCAGAGAGGTGGTGTCTTAGGGTTTCTATTGCTGTGACAAAACATCATAACCAAAAAGCAAGTTAGGAAGAAAGGGGTTTATTCAGCTTATATCTCCACATTTCTGTTCATCACCAAAGAAAATCAGGACAGGAACTCACACAGAGCAGGAACCTGGACATAGGAGCTGATGCAGAGGCCATGGAGGGGTGCTGCTTCGGGACTTGCTTCCCATAGCTTGCTCAGCTTGCTTCCTTATAGAACCCGGGACCACCACCCCAGGGATGGCACCACTCACCATGGGCTGGGCCCTCCCTCATTGATCACTAATTGAGAAAATGCCTGACAGTTGGATCTCATGGAGGCATTTCCTCAAGGGAGGCTCCTTCCTCTTTGATGACTCTAACTTGTGTCAAGTTGCCACACAAAACCAGCCAGCACAGGTGGCATGTGGGATGTCTTCCATGATGTCCCTCAAGCCTTGAAGGAGTCAAAACAGATGTCCTGTTTAGGGCTGAGCACTCCATAGTCACTTATTGTAAGTATTTTGTCCAGCTCTCAGTGTCTATATTGTCCCACTGCAAACAGAAGCTTTCTTGGTCAAGGCTGAGAGCAACATTAACCTATAGGTATAAACAGAAATATTTAGAAGGCATCTTGATACCATGTCATTTTAGCAAAGCATCCCCACTCTCATGTCCTTCCCAGCCATAAGCTTTGACGAGGTTTACAGCATTAGGCATACATTTCTCTTAAAGGGTGGGTCTTAAATCCAACCAGAAAGTGGTGGGTTACTTCACATTCATGCCTCTCTTGCACCAGTGACTCATCTTGTTTGGCAGGTTTGTGTTGTAGTTCACAAGTTTTGCCAGCTGGGTAAGTCTGTTGTTGACTTTTCTCCCTCAGCAGTTTGTACAGCACTGTCTTAGATAGGGTTTTACTGCTTGCTGTAAACAGATACCATGACCAAAGCGACTCTTACAAAGGACAACATTTACTTGAGGTTGGCTTACAGGTCCAGAGGTTCAGTCCATTATCATCAAGGCAGGAAGCACAGAGGCATAGCACGGGAGGAGCTGAGAGTTCCACATCTTCATCCAAAGGAAGCCAGGAGCAGGCTGTCCTCAGGAAACTAGGAGGATGATCCCAAAGCCCATCCACACAATAGTACACTCACTCTGACAAGGCCACACCCACTCCAACAAGGCCACACTTACCGATAGTGCCACTCCCTGGGCCAACCATATTCAAACCACCACAAGCACCTTCAGGTACCTTGAAAGCTAGCCAGCAGGGTGGAGGTTTTTAGCTTGGTTCTAGCTTTGTTATCTGTGTCCTGTAAACTAGGTGTGATGTCGTCAGCAATAGGGTCTTATCATCTATTTCTGATGAGTAACCAAGACCAATGGAAACAGCCTGTGTTTTGGAGTTTTTTTCGGGGGGAGGGGTATGGGAGGAGGAAGTAGGATGGCTCTGAGTCCTTGCTGACATAAAGAGTTATCCTATACCTGGTACTAGCATTTCTGTTTAACACACTGATCACTGATTTGTAGAAGCAACATTTTCCATTCATATGGATACTTCCATTCAAACTCTTCTTTTTTTTTTAATAATTAGCTTATGGGCTGGAGAGATGGCAAAGTGGTTAAGAGCACTGACTGCCCTTCCAGAGGACCCAGGTTCAGTCCCCGGCACCCACATGACAGCTTACAACTGTCTATAATTTCAGTTCTAGGAGATCCAACAACCTAAACTGGATATACATGCAGGCAAAACACCATGCACATGAATAAAAATAAATCATTAAAAAAATAACCACCTAACAAAATAGGTTTCCATATGCTTTTTCACATATACATCTTTGGTTTCAGTTAACTTTCTTCCCCTTTCAGTTCTCTCTGTCTCTCTGCCCCCATCTCTCATTTTTTATATAGGGTCTCATTATATAGCCCTGCAAGCTTGGAACTCACTACTTAGACCAGACTGTCCTTGAACTTCTGAGTGAAGCTTTGAGTGGTGGAATTACAGTCATCTGCAATCATACCCAGCCCTGCCTCCCATTTTTTCAAAGGGGAGGGGAGAGCGGGGAGAGATCAGGGACTCCAAGATGGCTCAGAAAGCAGAGGTCATTATCATCAAGCCTGACAACTGAGTTTGATCCCTGGGACCCGGGTGTTAGAAAAAAAATGAACCACTGTCCACATGTTGTCCTCGGACCTTTTCATGTATGCTGTGGCACATACATCCACTCACATAAGTAAATACACATAAAAGAAGAGGAACCATCTTTAAGTCCAGGACCTTAGAGCCAAGTCCTCCAAGGGCTTGGACTCAGGAAAGACGAGACATCAGTGGCATAGATTTCATCCCACCAGGGCAAGTCAGGTATCAGAGAAATGGATGTAATTGTTTCCAAGTGCTGACTGCTATCAGTTATTAGCTTTAGCATTACGTTTTTTTCAAAATCGAAATATATTTATTACTGTTACAAAACTAAGTGATTTGTAAGAAAACTAAGAGTGTTGTGCATGCTTGCAATCCCAACACTTGGAAGATGAGGGCAGGAGAATGAGGAGTTTGAGGTCACCACTAACACTTATGCACTGTGCTAAGAGGGTGGGGAGACACTACATGTGGGCTGATGGCCACAAGAGCTGGAAAATTTATCCGATAAGGACAAGAGCAGAGAATCTTCAGGTTGCCTTTCTGTGAACTAATAGATCTCTTCAGGTGTGTGGAGGCTGAGGCAAGAGGGTAGAGAAGAGAAAGCCAGCCTGGGCTACAGAGCTCAAGGATAGCCTGGGTTATATAGTAAAACTCTGCCTCAGACAAAACAAAACAAATCTATGAAGTTATACCTATTAGCCATTAACCTTCAAGCCCAAAGGGCTAGGGTGTAGTCCCACATCTGTCACTAGCAAATGCTACTTTCTCCATTATAAGTCTGTCTTCTCCCCATGGGACTATCTAACCTATTGAAGTCTCATTAGATAAGATGTCTAATTCAGAACTGTTATCTCCTAAAGTTAGCCTTTGGAGTACTCTATTAGAATACCTGTATTTACTAGACCATGTAGAGTCAGTAAAGTACTTACGTAGCATGTACAAAGTCCTGAGTTCAAATCTTGGCCCTGCACTCCTGCAATCCTAATTCTTGGGAGGTGAAGGCAAGAAGATTACAAATTTAAGATTATTCTTGTCTATATATTGAGTTCAAGGGCAGTCTGGGAAACGTGAGACCGAATCTCAAGCAAAGCAAGCTACATGTATGTGCACATGGGTGCATGTATTTACATTTCTATTTCTTCACTAAGGTTAATGTTCCCTCTTTATAGTTGTTAATCTGTAATTTTAATTACTGTATGTTCAAACGGGTCAGGATAAAGTTATCAACTACAACAAACCAGTATTTCAGTGGGTCAACACAGTGAAATGGGAATTTATTTTCCTGCTTTTGTAATAATACACTGAAAATTTTGACAAGTGGCCCATTAGACATCTACAGACTCAGGCTCCTCCTGGTTGGTGTTTTGCTTTCCCTTGGCCATTCAGAGATAGCTGCTTTCTTGTCTAAGGAAAAAACAGGGCAGAAAGCCATCTCCTTCAGAAGGATCATCCATCACTTATGATCTGGTTCTACCTGAGAAAAGAGCCACATGGCTTTTTCTAAGCTGAGGTGCCCACCCCCACCCCCAGGGAGGGTTAGGGATGGGAAATGTGGTCCCTAACTGGGTAAAGAGAATAAGAACTTTGGGAGATGGCAAATGTCTCATTTGCTCAATTATTTTCTAGCTGACGAAGAGGAAGCCATCTTTTCTAAAGGAAAATACAAGTTCCCTGAAAATCTCAGGTATGCACACAAGTGGTTGATGTTTTTGTTTTTGTTTTTGTTTTCTCCCTGGAGCAGAGTTTCTCTGTGGAGCCTTGGCTGTCCTAGAACTTGCTCTGTAGACCAGGATGGCCTCGAACTCATAGAGATCCACTGTCTTGGCCTCCCAAGTTCTGGGATTAAAGGCATTCGCCAACCCTGCTGGGCTTGTATATGTGAGTTTTTAGATAGAACAGAAACAATTGTTATAAAATCACACTTGTGTTCACTTCCGCTGGGTCAGTCAACCCTTTGGGCCTCTGAGATATAGAGGAGAAATGGCAGGGGCCCCATGGTGCATTTGATCTGTGAGAGTGACACTGGATTTTGTTAGTCTTCAAAGATGATTTCACATCAAAATCTGTGCCTTGCCTGTAATTTCCTGATAGCCTGCTCATTCCTTCCTATATTTAAACAGCGTCATAGAAATAAGGGAAAAAATCTTGCGTTTCTTTGACAATGTCATCCTAAAGATGAAGTCGTCTCCGAATGACATCATCCCTCTGGAATCGTGCCAGTGTCAGGAACTGCTCCAGACTGTCATCCTGCCTCTGGCCCAACATCTCGTAGCCTTAGAAGAAAACAACAAAGCTTTGTACTACTTCCTAGAACTGGCATCTGCCTACCTCATCCTGGGAGACAACTATAATGTAAGCTGTTATTCCACGCCTCCTCCACCACCACCCCTAAGACCCAGGCACACAGCCAGATCCAGCTCCTGTGTGCTTTCACATTACTTCCAGTTGGTCTCTCCCAGCATCCCCTTCCTTAGACAACCCCATGGCTGAGAAGGGAAATGATGTCAGATTGAGACAAGAGAGAGAACTTTCAAGTACCATTACTGTCATGGTCTGGTCACTGCTTTATTGCTGTGAAGAGACACCATGACCTAGGAAGGCAAGCATTCAGCCAGGATTTGCTTACAGGTTCAGAGGTTTAGTCCACTGATAAGAAGTACTGTGGGACACAGGCAGATGTGGTAACCAAGGAGAAGCTAAGAATTCTACATCCAGATCACAGGCAGCAAGAAGAGAGAGCCACTAGGCTTGTCTTGAGCTTCTGAAACTCCAAAGCCCACCCCCAGTTACATGCCTCCTCCAATAAGGCCATACCTACGTCAACATGGCCACACCTCCTAACAGTACCACTCCCTAATGACCAAGCATTCAAATCTATAAGCCTCTGGGAGCATTTCTATTCAAGCCACCACAATCATAATGCATTATGCCTGGCATGGTGATTGGTGCCTGTGATGCCAGCACTTGGGAGGTAGGCAGAATATCAGAATCCAATCAAGGCCAGGTTCAGCTACATGGCAAGTTTATGGCCACCTAAGATGCACAAGACCCTGTCTTGAAAAAATATATATAATCAATAATTGATTAGTTAAAGTTCTACAGCCAAACCAGGCATGGTGGTACATTTGGAAAGCTGAGGCAGGATAATAACAAGCTTGAAGTCAGCCTAAGCTATATACCAAGTTCAAGACGAGTCTAGACTACTAGGCAAACCTTTCATTGATTAATGATATGTTGCCCCTTTTGAAATTGTCTATCTGAATGAGAGAGAGCAAAATGGACTTATATGTGAATGCTCTGGATTCACTCTTAGTATAAATCCTTCATTTCCATCACTGTCCTGCTGAAGTTTAACCTTGCTGTCCAACAGTACTTTAGAGCACAGACTATCTCTAGGTTTCCTGGCTGACATGAGTTTGATTTCAGTCCCGTAGCTCTCAGAGACTCCTACGCTTTTGTCTCAATGCAGTTTGGCTAAACCTTCACATAGACAGGCTTGAGACCACCAGAGCACCAGTTAACACTTCTCTAGAAAACCTGTAAGTTTCCATGCATCATACCCTCTAGAAGTGAAATAATGACATGCATATAATGAAACAGAAAGAAGTGATTGCTACATCTAGCAGATAGAGGTAGACATGAAGTTGAGATACCCTCCCAGCCTCTGTTTAGTTTGGAGATGCATTCTAGTCAATGAGACCATGTTAGGGATGACATGGTACCTGGGTGGCTCCTCCTCCCTTGCTTCAGGAGTATCTGGGGCGAGAGACCCTCTGTGTTATAACTCACTACCTCTCTGTTTTCTTTGCCTGTTGGTTGCAGGCATACATATATTTGGGCGAGGGAGAAAGGCTGCTGAAATCTCTGACAAATGAAAATTCTTGGAGTCAGACCTTTGAATATGCTACCTTTTATAGTCTCAAGGCTGAGGTAAGAACCATTGAAGGCATGAAGTTATCACTTTGCACTAGAATCCACAGAAGGAGTAGACGCCATCATTATATATTCTATCTGCTCCTGGTCCACTGCCACCAATTCCTGTCCAAGATTTTCAAACCCAAGCTACAGAACCACTTTCTCACCATAACTTGTCAGTGGCAAGATCCTGCCCACGGACCTAGGTTGACATCTTTATGAGATAGATGTCTTTGTAACTGTGAGCAGGGATGAGTCAGTATCCCTTATCCGATGCTCAATGCCAATCCCTACTCTTCAGCCTTCCTTAGGCAGGCATCTGATAAACATCGGATAAACAAGATTATGTCATAACACAGGAGAACTTTATTCCTGGGACACAGATCAGCTTTTTAGATAAGTATTCTCCCAGAATTTACTGTTGGAACCCACCAAGTCAAGAATGGTTGCTTTTCCCTCTCCCGCCTCGTCTTCCTTAGGTCTGTTTTAACATGGGGCAGATGGTACTCGCCAAGAAGATGCTGAAGAAGGCCCTGAAGCTGCTCAGCAGAATATTTCCCTGCAACCTGCTCACCATGACTATCCAAATGCACATGGAGAAAAACAGACTCTCCCACTTCATGAATCAGCAGCATACCCAGGAGGGCTCCGTGCCAGGGTAAGGGAAGGAGCTAGGGAAAGCTGAGCATCTCCTTCCTGTTGCCAGACAACAAAGGCTTCACAGCACAAGTGTGTCCTCACAGCCCAGTGCTCCACTAGTTCAAAAACTCCCGTTTGGCCGGGCATGGTGGTGCATGCCTTTAATCCCAGCACTCGGGAGGCAGAGGCAGGTGGATTTCTGATTTCTAGGCCAGCCTGGTCTATAAAGTGAGTTCCAGGACAGCCAGGGCTACACAGAGAAACCCTGTCTCGAAAAAAAAAAAACAAAAAACAAAAACCCTCCCGTTTGATTTGATCATTTGTCGGAAGGGTCAAAGGTAGATGTGGTAAGGGCTTCACAGGTAGCTTTTGTTCTAGAAGTTCAGATGACAAAACATGGGGTTCCTTTGCAGAGAGTGCGCCAGTTCTCCTTACTCTTACAGTGATTCTCCTGTGGATCCAGTCAGATATCAGAACTGGTGCCCTGTTCCTTAGAGCCTCAGCTGCAAGCCCCCTCCCATGCATTACTAAGATACTAAATATATTCTTCAAAGAACACTAGCAGGCCTTGAGGACATCTGCCAAAGAATACATTTCTCTACTCAACTATGAATTTGATAAGTGCCACAGGCCCTTTGAGTCCCCTGCCTGCATGGGTCGAGTTCTCTTGAAGTGGGCAAAGCAAAGATTCGGCGAGTGACAAACAGACGCGACACACAAGGGAGTGTGTAATATCTGAGTGTAATTTGTTAAATTGAGCATCAGACTTTTATACAGAAGAAAATGGGGAAGTTAGGTGACACACCAGCAAGATAACAAAACAGTAATACCAGCGAGGAAGGACTGGCAAGAACCAACTGGGATAAGATTCAAGGTTAACACTGGGATCAAAAACAATTCCACCTGAGGTCAGCTTAAACTAGGGAGCCAGGGCAAGGGCTGAAGCCCTTGTCGTAGTCCACCTTCCCCCTAGGCCATTGTAAATACTTGTATCTGGGTGTAACTCAGCTAGCTATTGTTCTAACTATCTAGTCTGGTTCCTTCTCAGATCGCAAACTTCCTTATTCCTAGGTAGTGGTGAATTCCTGTGTAGGGCAGTAACTTAGCTATACATGCTCAAGGTTGGATCAAGGACTGCCTAGGATCTAACTTGGCTATATGTTAAAATATGAATCCTTAGAAGCACTTATAATGAAGCAATATTAGGGGAAAGCACACAGATCTATTTACCAACTAAATCAAGGACGTTGGAGGATTCTTTATATAGGATGCCACAACTCCAGGAGACTAAGTTTCCATGAGCTTTTGCCCTGGGACCGCGCCTAGACTTTTCAGCCTGTCACGTGGGTTGCTACTGGAGTGGATGTAGCAGATAAGGGTTACATTAGGGATGGATGGTCATTAGTTTATGATGTAGCTAAGATTGGGTCTATAAATGAACTATAAAAAAAAACCAATGATTGAGGGGATGGAAAGATGTTGTTACGGTGTCAAAAACCAGGAGCTAACACAGAGATATTGTAAGGTAAAAATCTTATTTACAGCCAGGCCAAGCTTACAGTCTCCCTTGGTGGGAGAATGAATCAGCCTAGACCAAAAGCAAGAGGACCTTTGTATAACAAATGATTACAAAAGAGAAATTTCATAGTTATTTTTATGATCATGGGAAAGAGACGTGTTATATAGGTTTATGGTCAGACAGTTAGCACACCAGGAAACATTGTATGGTCAGTCAATTCTAGGAACAATGGGAACAATTTGTAATGTGTAATTCACAAGATTATTGAGGAAGAACAAATAAGCAAACAGTAACTAACAAGTTGACCTCCAGCTAAGGACATGATAAACGTCATTGTTTAACTAAAAGGAAAAACAGAGTCAGCTGTCCCTTAACAATGTCTCAGCAGGTAAGGATGCTTACTGAGCACTCTTCAAGATCAGAGTTTGGTTCTCGGCACACACATAATAAGCCATATATCGGGGAGCAGAGCAATAAGCTAGACCAGCTCAGAGCTCACATTTTGAACCAAAAGGTGGAAACAGAGAGAGCAAACACAGTATGGCACCAAAGTCAGCTCCCAGCAACACACCTTCTCTTTCCAGTAAGGCCACACTTTCTGAGCCTCCCTCAACTGTGCCACCAACAGGGGACTGAGGATTTAGATGGCAGAGCCAATGAGGGGCATTCTCATTCAAACCACTAAATCATGAATCCTCCAAATGCTTGTAACTCCAGTTCTAAGGGATCTGATATGCTCTTATGCATATGCATAAGGTGTGAGCAACACTCCTGCTTATAAAAGACACAAAGTTAATAAGCAAATAAAAGGCTGGCAAGATGGCTCGGCAGGTAAGAGCACTGACTGAAGAGTTCTGAAGGTCTGAAGGTTCAAATCCCAGCAACCACAGGGTGGTTCACAACTACCCAGAATCAGATCTGACACCCTCTTCTGGTGCATCTGAAGTCAACTACAGTGTACTTATGTATAATAAATAAATAAATCTTTAAAAGATAAGTAAATAAAATGAATATTTCAAAAGAAAATAGTAACGGAGCTGGTAGCACGAGTCTGTAATGTCAGCACTTGGGAGACAGAGGCAGAAAGACAGCACATGAGTATTTAGAAGTAACCCGCTTTGTTTTTATGAAGCACATTTTCTTACTTGTAAAATGGAGACTATGATAACTATTTTGTGATAACATAGGTTGTTGGGTTTTTTTACTTAATTTTATGCATATGAATGTTGTTGGTTTTTTTTCCTACATGTATGCTGTGAACCATGTGCATGTCTGGTGGTGCCAGATCCCCTGCAACTATATTTAAGTTGGTTGTGAGCCATCATATGGGTGCTGGGAATCGAACTTGGGTGCTTGGAATTGAACCTGGGTCCTCTGCAACAAGTGTTCTTAACAGCTGAGCCATCTGTCCATCCCCATAGCATAGCTAAGATAAAACACTTGCCCTTGTCAGGCATCAGTGATTAAGTGAAGCCAGGTAAAGGTGCAAGGGAACCATTTATCACATTGAGTCTATAGGAAAGGAGGGGACGATTTAACTTCATTTTACACAGAAGGTGAAGTTCCGACAGGTTAAGTAACTATTCAATATAACATACTTAAATGTTTCATAAGAACGGGCATGATTGTCAGTCATGGGTCAGGCCTCTAGTTCAGGTAAGGTCTCTGGGAAGAACAACAGGAGGTCACAGGGAGCCTGGTCACAGGAGCCTGGTGGTGATGGAACCTTCTATGTCCATCTGCCTTCCCTATGACAGGAAGAAACTGGCACAACTTTACCTGCAAGCTTCCTGCTTCTCCTTGCTGTGGAAGATCTATAGCTTGAACTTCTTTTTCCACTACAAGTATTATGGCCATTTGGCAGTGATGATGGAAATGAACACCTCGCTGGAAACTCAAAATGACTTCCAGGTAGGACATCTGTGGGGCTCTCCTTTAAATTGATGGATCTCATTCAGAAAAACAACAGCGACCATCCTAGCTAAAGCCCACGGGAATTGGAAATCAAATGGTTGTAACAGAAGCCTCTCTGACTGGATGATTTTGCAAGTAGCTAACAAATGTTTTGGCCCCAGATAACCCCACTGTCAGAAATCATTCAAGATTCAAACAGCTTTTGCTTTTGTGGGTGGCAGTTGATATTATAAGACTGAAAGTGAGAAAAAAACTAAAGTTCTTAAAAACAACACTAATAAGTACATACTAACACAATTAACATTTTCATTAAAAATCTTACAAGTCCCCAAACAAGAGCAAAACACAATGAGAAGTGTGGCCTTATATTAAGTTTTTGTAAATATCTTCATTTTTTTCTTTATAGACTCACTGTGTTTGCATACCTTATTTTGTTTGAGGAAGATTCATGTTTGTCTGTTTGTTAGAGACAAGCCTCATTCTGTAGGCCAGGCTGGCTCCCATCTTGCAGTAATCCTCCTAGGTCAGGCTCTTGAGTGCTGGAATTTCATGCGCCACCAGTCCTTTCCTGATAACTAGATGCTTCCCTCATCCTCACTGAACTGTAGTACCACAATTGATGCTTCTGCAAACCTCAGTTGTATACTAGGAGAATGGGGGTTGAAGAAGCTAAAAGGATAGGTCTGCTTCCAAAGACAGAACCAAGCCAGGAAAGGTTGAAGGTAACATAAGGACAAGATGAGAACCCAGAGAGTGGCTTCCAGACCCCAGCTATCCTCAGTGCAACCACCAGCAAGCCACATAACCTCTGAGCTATCTATTTGCCCCATAAGATGAAACAGTTGGATTCTGTTTCTTTGGGGCCACGTAAAAAAAGTCAGACGCTACTGCAGGAGGATTGCAGCTGTGGGGTTCTCATTTGACCACCACGATATATGGCCATCCGTTGTGGTAGCATTTTGCATGTTCATACCAGGAAAAGGAATTTGCTAAGAAGAAATTTAGGATTTAATAAGTACCCAGGGACTTGCCTTTGACAGAATTTGTAGAACCTCCCCTATACAGTCATTCCAACATAAAATTGTTGGACTATTAGAGAGTCTATTAACACTCTATTCTCTTATTTGTACATTTCAAAATGGTTTATATATATTGTGCATGTATTATGTATGCATGTATATATGAGTGTGTGTGTGTGTGTGTGCACGTGTGTAATGATTCTTCAGAAGTAATTATTTTCTCCTTGCTCTTCTCTAAGCATTTATATTCTGGGGCAACTTTCTCATTTTAAAGATTTGCTTAAGGAGTGAGCAACATCTCTTAAGTCTCCAATTATGTTTTAAATTAGTCCTTACTTTTCAAACAAACTAACCAAACCAGCTTTCCTTTTTTCTACATTACAAAAGCAATACATAAGAAAGGATAATTCTCTTTCAAATATTCCTTTCTTAATATAAGAACCTGCCGGGTAGACCTGTCCACCTTAACATAAGAACCTACCAGGTAGACCTGATTACACCCACCGCATCTTGTACTATGCAGCCATTCCTCCCCATGTGTAAGCTATTGTTTATACTTTTCCCACAAATTAAAATGTTTAGATTTCCTTTAAAGACTGTACACAGGAGAGGCCCTGGATTTTATCCTAGAAGACCCAGTAAGTAGGTGGCAGCCACCTAGTTTGATTTCTGCACCCAAGTCCATGGCATTGCTCCAAGTTTAACAAAGTGTCCTGGCAGGCTCCGAGCCTTTCATGCTGCGGCTCTTCCTCAGTCTCCCTCCTCCTCTCTCTGTTGCTGCCTTCATAGATCATCAAGGCTTTCCTGGACTTTTCCCTGTACCACCATCTGGCTGGCTACCAGGGCGTGTGGTTCAAATATGAAATCCTGGTCATGGAGCAGCTCCTGAACCTCCCCATGAAAGGCGAGGCCATTGAGATCATAGCGTATACAGCCGACACACTGAGCCATATCAAGTTCTTAACAGGTCATCTGGACTTGGCCATTGAGTTAGGTAAGGGCCGCCTAGGCAAGAAAACACTTAAAGTTACATGTAGTACCCCCAAACACAGCCTGATTGCTTTCTTCCCAGGCTCTCGAGCCCACAAGATGTGGTCACTTCTTCGGAATCCCAACAAATACCAGATGGTTCTCTGCAGACTGAGTAAACCTCTTTTCTTGAAAAGCAGGTATTTGTCCTAAAGCATGTTCCAAAGTTTAAATTCTACTTTCCTTCCTGTTGCTGTGGCGGAGCACTCTGCCCAAAAGTGGGGAGGGGAGGGATGGTGGTGTTTACACTTCCAGGTCATAGTCCATCTTTGAGGAAATTTGGGACAAGGAACTTGAGCAGGGACCTGAACAGAAACTATGGCGTCTTGCTGGCTTGCTCTCTGTTTTCCTTTCCAGTGCGTGATTAAGATAGCTAGCTCTTAGAACTGGAGGTGGTGCCTCCTCCACAAGGCTGGCCCTCCCAGAATTAATTAATGATTGAGTCAATTCCCCACAGACATACCCACAGGTCAGTGTGAGCTAGGCAATTCCTCAAACAGGAAGCTTTCCTCTCAAATGACTCTAAGCTATTGGATTGGCAGCTACAGCCTAATTAGAACAGGAAGCTGTTTGTGGGGTTTCTGGCTTATTTTCCCTCTAGCCATAGCACAGGAAAGGAAGATAATGTAACTGATAACTGTCATTTTATCTATCAACATCACTTTTCCCCTGTTAATTCTCTTACTGGAGTTCTTTTGTATTCATCACTAATCTGGTTGCTCTGGCCAAGAGGGCAACCAATTATGCTTATCAAGGGAATAGGACCTCCATTTCTGGCAGATAAAGGTGGGGGGGGGGAGGCATTGTGCATGCACAAACAAACAGCAATGAAGACTTGGCCACATCGGCCAGACTCTAGTCCCCCCTAAAATGGAGGAGCCCTATATGAACAGTTTGGGGTGAGGACCCAGTTGGAGGCTTAGGTTCTAGTTCTGGACAAGGGAAGATTTGAAGCCTATTCTAAGACTTGTATTTGGCTCTGAGCTACTGTTCATGTCCAGGACTAACTAGAGCAGGACTGAAGTCCATCCCTTCTCCTCACTCCTTTTAACATCTTCACTTCTGTTCCACAGATATAAACATTTGATCCAGGTGCTGGGATGGTTGTGGGACCTCTCCGTAACAGAAGAGGACATCTTCAGCAAGGCATTTTTCTATTTCGTCTGCTTGGACATCATGCTTTATTCTGGTACGCACGGAATTTATTGGGGAATGAAAAGAAATCAGGATGGATCTCCCCACTGGAGTGATGAGGCAGCACTCAGGCCTTGGACTTTAGAGTGGTTAGTGTTAAAGGATGGAGAGAGCCTAGGGATGTGATCCAAGGAACCGGTTAGCAATTACCAAAACTGTAAAGAAGCAATGAATGCTGGGTATGTTGGTGCACACCTTTAATCCCAGCACTTGGGAGGTAGAGGCAGGCAGATCTCTGAGTTCAAGACCATCATGATCTATATAGTAAGTTCAAAGACAGCCAGGGCTACATAGTGAGACCTTGTTTCAGGGCTTGGGGAGGAAGGAGCAGTGACAAAGAGAAATGAAATCTGGAGGAACCTTGTAGGTCTGAGCTGTGAGATCAATTTCTGATAGATAGTAGTCACTGCATTGTTTTTACAATGCGCCCTTTACTGGGACTATTTAATTTTTTTCAGGCTATACTTAGAAGTTTCATGTTGATAACCATATCCAACATATGACCTCCAGGCTTCATAGCCATGACTCTGTTCTGTTCTTGTTTGGTCTTTGTTGCTATGACTAAGCATGATGACCAACAGCAACCTGGAGAGGAAGGGATGTCATTCACCTTGCAGGCTGCAGTCAGGACAGGAGCTCAAGACAGGAACCTTCACTAACTGAAGCAGAGATCATGGAGGAGTGCTGCTTACTGCCTCGCTCTTGTGGCTTTCTCGGCCATATCCGGGACCACCTACGGGGGGGGGGGTGGAGGGTGGCACTGTGTCTAGTGGGCCCAGCCCACTCACATCACTTCCTATAGGCCAACCTGATAGAAGCAGATTCTCAATTGAGGTTCCCTCTTCCTAGATGATACCAGCTTATATCAAGTTGACAAAAAACTAACCGGCACACGGTCCGACACAAAACAGTAAATTTACCTAAAACTTTATGAGATCTTCCTCTGTAGCTTGGTTGCATGATTCTCCAACATGTACACTAGCAATGACAATGTGTGTCGCTATGTTAAAGCTTTCACATGCCTACAAGGGCTAGCCCATTGAGAATGAGAGTTAATTGCTATTGGTGTTGGTGATGCCAACAGAAAAGCACAGTTCTCGCCTCACAGAGGATAAGGGAGTGTCTATTCCTGAGCCAAATGTGAATGACAGTGGTCCAGGAACACAATCCTACACCCTCAGCACAGAACCAGCTCCTTGAACTCTTCCATAATAACATTACAAAGAAAGTCACAAATGAAGGTGCTTTTCAAATATATAGGTGAGAATATCAGAGAGATCTTACGGCAAAGTGGATAGATCTCAGCTACAGGCTTCAGATGCTGCCTACTAACGTAAGACCCCCTGAAGCAGGGTCGCTCCTGTCCCGGGATGATTTGGTGTCCCCAAAACTCGAGAGAAACCACCTGATGCAAAACCGCATGAGGTTTATTTTTCAGCCAGCTGAGGACAGACTCCTCCCCACCCCCATGGTAACAGTAGGGGGCTTTTAAAGGAGACCCTGAGGAATTGGGAGGAGTTGGGAGGAGTTGGGAGGAGTTGGGCTACAGCTCTTCTCTGTGGAGTTTATCCTTGAGTATGTCCTTGGCACGGGGAGGCAGGCAAGCGCATGGCTAGGTCTTTTTACAATTATTGCTTCTCTGGTTGTAAGGTAGGGAAACAAAAGGCTTTTTGCTGGCTCTAGAGAACAAAGAGCTTCTTACTGGCTGTGTTTTGTTTTGTTTTGTTTTGTTTTGTTTTGTTTTGTTTTGTTTTGTTTTCTGAGACAGGGTTTCTCTGTATAGCCCTGGCTGTCCTGGAACTCACTTTGTAGACCAGGCTGGCCTCGAACTCAGAAATCCGCCTGCCTCTGCCTCCCAAGTGCTGGGATTAAAGGTGTGCGCCACCATGCCCGGCTATTACTGGCTGTTTTTTTTTAGAGATCTGAAAAACAGGCTTGGGAGGGGGCGTTTGGGGTCTCACACTACCACACTCAGCTTTTAGGTCAGGTTGGTAGAAGCAAGGGGTCTGCTAAGTTAAAAGCATCCTAAACAGTTTTTAATGTGTCAGTCACAGGGCGTTGGGCCCAACACGGAAGTGAACAAGGAATGACTGACTATTTAGGGAGCTAAAGATAATTACATTCAAACTCTGGACCTGCAACATCCAAGCTTCCCCGCATCACTGAAGTTCTAATCAGCCAATCATCCTCTGCAGACAATGGCTTATTTTTTTTAATTTATTTATTATTGTATGTAAGTACACTGTAGCTGTCTTCAGACACCAGAAGAGGGCATCAGATCTCATTACGGATGGTTGTAAGCCACCATGTGGTTGCTAGGATTTGAACTCAGGACCTTAGGAAGAAAAGTCAGTGCTCTTATCTGCTGAGCCATCTCTCCAGCCCACAATGGCTTTTTTTTTAAAAATATGTCACTTTATTAGTCTAATTTTTATGCTAGCTTCCATTATGACATTATATTTGTTGCTACCAACTCTTGTTATTATTTCCCTAGCTTGAGAAGTGACAATTGATTTTGATCCAATTTCTACCCTTCATTCTAAATTCATTTAGAGGCCCAATTGTTATATGAATTTTCATTTTTTCAGTTTGATTCTCTAATTATATCTACCTTTCATGGAAAGGTAGACTAGGAAAATTTGGACCATAGAATTATAAACCATCAACATACTAGAACTGAGTCACTATCTTTATCATTGTACTTTTTTTTTCAACTTTTATTAGATATTTTCTTCATTTACATTTCAAGTGTTATCCAGAAAGTTCCCTATATCCTCCCCCCTCCCGGCCCTGCTCCCCTACCCACCCGCTCCCACCCCTTGGCCCCGGCGTTCCCCTGTATTGGGGCATATAAAGTCTGCATAACCAAGGGGCCTCTCTTCCCACTGATGGCCNACATTTTGATCTTCCTTCTTCTTGAGTATCATGTGTTTAGTAAATTGTATCTTGGGTAGTCTAGGTTTCTGGGCTAATATCCACATATCAGTGAGTACATGTTATGTGAGTTCTTTTGTGAATGGGTTACTTCACTCAGGATGATGGCCTCCAGATCCATCCATTTGCCTAGGAATTTCATATATTTATTGTTTGTTTTGTTTTGTTTTGTTTTTGTTTTTGTTTTTCGAGACAGGGTTTCTCTGTGTAGCCCTGGCTGTCCTGGAACTCACTTTGTAGACCAGGCTGGCCTTGAACTCAGAAATCCGCCTGCCTCTGCCTCCCGAGTGCTGGGATTAAAGGCGTGCGCCACCACGCCCGGCTTATATTTATTGTTTTTAATAGCTGAGTAGTACTCCATTGTGTAAATATACCAAATTTTTTGCATCCATTCCTCTGTTGAGGGACATCTGGGTTCTTTCCAGTTTCTGGCTATTATGAATAAGGCTGCTATGAATTCTTATTTTTAAGAATCCTCACTTGCAGTGACGTGGAAAACAAGCTCTTTCCTGACAGCCTTTAAGTACTGAGTAGGTGGCTGCCTTATTAAACCAGAGGGACCACCCAGGGGTTCTTTCTCCTCTCATGATTAACAAAGGAGAGACATACATTGTTACCAATATGGGAACTATGGGTGAAAAACTGGGGATTCCTGGACTACCAGGGCTTGTAGTTGAGTTGAGAAAGGTTGAATTAAATCTGATGGCCTGGCTGGGCGCAGTGGCCCACGCCTTTAATCCCAGCACTCGGGAGGCAGAGGCAGGCGGATTTCTGGGTTCAAGGCCAGCCTGGTCTACAAAGTGAGTTCCAGGACAGCCAGGGCTACACAGAGAAACCCTGTCTCGAAAAACCTTAAAAAAAAAAAATTGATGGCCTTTGGTCTCGTCTATGAAATTGGGTCATGTATCCATAAGAATCCAAGGTATAGCTAAGATCCTGGAAACACAGGCCAATGCAGCAATGTGATTGTTGCAACCCACGGGACCCTTTGAGTATCTAAAGCAACCAGATATTACTATGCAGTGGGAAATTCTGTTGGGAGCTAAAGGCCTAAAAGACCACCCCAACCCCACACCACATTGCTGCAAAATCTCTCCATTTCTCTCCTTTCTAGGCTTCATTTACAGAACATTTGAAGAATGCTTGGAATTCATTCACCACAACGAAGACAACAGAATCCTCAAGTTCCAGAGTGGACTCCTCCTGGGACTTTACTCCTGCATAGCTGTCTGGTAACAACATGCTGCTTATCATTTAGAGTCTAAAGTGAGAAAGTTAGATACCGAAGAAGAGTTCAGTCACATTCTTTAAAAGAAAGAACATATATTCATAGTTTACATCCGACACAGCTTAAAGGTGCCAGAGAATATTTATAGAAAAGGCCTCCTGAGGGATCCTAGAAGCTGTCAGCCAAGGACAGAAAAGTAGGTCTGTCTCAGTGTCACAATAACACCAAGCTTATAGCATAGGTGACCTGATGGCCAGGGGCTTTGTGTCTGTGGAGTCAGCGAACCTTAGAGAGAAGCCATGAGGTGTGGGGAAGAGTTGCAACTGTCCTGAACATGTGGAGACTGCTTCCTTGTCCTTATCCCTTAAACAGTAAGTGTAATAGAGGTTTGCACAGGTGACACTGCAGATGGTGACATTATCAATACACATGTAATGCAGGAAGATGCATGAAGTATTGTCTGTAAATGCTATACCAGTTTACATTAGAGCTGTGAGTGCCTGTGAATTTGAGTATCTCTTGGATGGGGGCATCCTGGCACTGAGGGGCTATTGAGGGACAGCTGTACCTATCTCTGTGGAGTGCTGTAGTTTGGGCACTGAAGAAACAGTACCCCTTGCCCACATACACCTGCCCAATTCTAAACAGATGGAAAAACATCATTTTGAGGGAATGACCTTGGAGGGTCTGAGCTACATGACATCTGCAGGGACTAACACAAAATTCTAACACTAGACCTACCCACCCTGCAGTGGGAAGTTCTAGAAGCCATGGGTTTCCCCATCCCGGCAGACATCTTTCTGTCTCATGGCAGAACAGCTCATCGCCTTGTTAACAACCAGCTTCACTGGTTCTTACAATGAAGGAGGCACGGGTCCTGATCTGTGGTTGTCTTGGTCTCACCCAAATCACCAGCCAACTAAGGCACTCCTTTGCTGCGCGCCCACACATCTCTGACCAGCAGAGACAGTGGGAATAGCCAAGGTGGTTTCAAGCAGCTTGCCTTTGCAGCTTCTGTTTTATTCTGCTTCTCTCTCTCTCTCTCTCTCTCTCTCTCTCTCTCTCTCTCTCTCTCAGGTATCACACAGCTGCAGCCATTCACTCACACACACTGCTCTCTCCTATGCTGCTCTCTAACGCTGGTGCTGCTCTCTGGCCTAACACTGATGCTGGCGCTCTCCTACGGTCTGGTCTCCTCATCTGGTCTCTCTCTGCTACGCTGGTCTCTGGTCTCTGGCCTACCTCATCTGGGGCTGCCCACAATTTATACTCCCATTCTCATGCCACCTCACACCACCCAATCATAGACGCACACATCCAAGGCAGCATGTAGGATTGGCTGGTAGAATGGTATCGCAAGATGTTGCGCTAATCTCTCCAACAAGTTACGCGCACTGCTTTTACTGTGCATGACTGAGACTGGGATAAACAAGCGAGATCACGGGGCTTAGCATAGAGCCAAGCGCCATCTTTGGCCCATGTGGCCGCGCCCGCTCCCCACACTCCTTATTGGAGAAACGAGAACGACAGGGAGACAGCCCTGACCCTTTGCTCCACTGGAGTCTCTCACACAAAACACTCGGGCCAGAGGAAAAAACACAGCTTAGTAAGACTGTAGCTGGGACCCTACCTTCAAGGAACGAGATGTAAGCTGGGCAGTGGTGGCGCACTCCTTTAATCCCAGCACTTGGGAGGCAGAGGCAGGTGGATTTATGAGTTCAAGGACAGCCTGGTCTACAGAGTGAGTTTCAGGACAGCCATGGCTACACAGAGAAATCCTGTCTCAAAAAGGAAAAAAAAAAAAAAACGGGAATGTGATGTACAGATGTACACATAGCACAGCCGTCTTCAAGGTAAATCAGAAAACAACCAATTCCCTGTTATCTCCTAGCCTGAGACCCCTGTCTTGTTTGCCATCTCACATTATACACGGCCAGGTCATTTAATACTAATATGATTCTGCAAAAGCTGTGTGATGAGATTGAAGACTACAAATTCAAGCAACTCCAAATTGATGTGAAATGCCTTCTGATTTAAAAAAATTTTTTTCCTCAAATCTGGGGTTCACACCTATGAGCCCAGCGCTTAGGGGGCACAGGTAGGAGGGTCGGGAGATAAAAAGTTCAACATCAGCCCAGGCTACCTGAGACTCTGCCTTAAACACAAAATAAAATTATGTGGGAGAACTTAACATCCAAAAAAGACTACCTTGACCAGTTAAGGCTCCATATCAAATTGATAAACTAATTTTCAAAGGCTCTGAAGTCTAACAGTTGTGCTAATTCCTCATTGCTCTCTGTCCTAGTTGGGATGTTTGTGTAACAGTTCTCTCCCAGACCAATACATCTCATACTTAGTGGCCATAAGAATCACCTGGAAGGCTTGTTAGCTCAAATTCCTGGCCTCACTCCCAGAGCCTGACTGACCAGGTAATCTGGGTCTGACCTGGATATCTGCATTTAAAAAGAGAACCCGCTTTTCTCCTGTCCTGAGCTGGCTCAAGGCCTCTCTCTGCAGTGGTGGCCACCCGAGTGCAGAGTCCAGACCTGGGAAGGTGCAAGTCATGGCTGGGCAAGCTTTTAGAAAGTTTCTTCTGCTCCTTGACAGAGTGTTGCTTGAAAGGAGGGCCAAAACTGTGGGGCGCCCAAAGGTGGGGTTATGATTCCAGAACGTCTCCAGGAAAAGCATTGCAAGCAACAGTGTAGTGGGAGCAGACACAAAAGGAGAGTGTGGGGGAGATTCAGTGTGAAAGCTGACCAGAAAGTTCTTCTCCCAGAACACGGAGACACCAAAGTAGTTTCAGATGACAAGGATAATTTCTTATTTAGAGATGGTGACATTCTTGGAAAGTCTGTGGACTGAAATCATGGTTGAAACAGTGTCACGTGAAGCTGGCCATTCCATTGGCATTCTGAGCTCTCTTATCATGTAAATAATTTCAATACTTCCCATTTATAATAAGCTGAGGGTGCCAACAATTAAAAAGGACCCAGGTGACACTGGCTTGTCTGCAGGCCACGCTGAGAACTGCTGGCCCACCTCTCTTTGCAGCTGGGACAGTTTCCACAAGCCTGAAATGTGTGGCCTGCCTCACTTCCTACAGTCCAAGGAGCATAATAGATAACCCCACATACCATGTGTGCTCCTGCAGGCTCTCTGTCCCTCCCGAGTCACAGGACTCCATCCTTTCCCGGATCCATGTCACCTAACATCCCGATGTTTCAGACAGAAAGCAGGTAGAGGTCCAAGGTACTGAAAGTTGCCATCCGCAGAGATCTGTCAGGCAGCCAACCCGTCCCCAGAGCCATACTGATTTTAACTTGTGTTCCCTGGCGCTGCAGGTATGGCAGACTTCAGGAGTGGGACAACTTTAACAAATTTTCTGACAGAGCTAAGAATCTCGTGACACGAAGAACCCCGACAGTTCTTTACTACGAAGGAATCTCTAGGTACATGGAAGGGCAAGTTCTCCACCTGCAGAAGCAAATAGAAGAACAGGCCGAGAATGCTCAGGATTGTGGGGTGGAGATACTCAAGGTGAGGCCTGCTCCCTGGCTTACTGCACAATCCTGCCTCCAGTGGATACCTATCCACCCTCCTTGCTAATTATCTTCTCATTACAGGATTTGTACTTATGTATGCTAAAAGCTTTATTTTTAAGACAACCCTCCTAAAAAGTTAGAAAAAAGGGCTGGAGAGATGGCTTTGCAGGTAACGGTGCTTGCTGTCAAGTCTGAGGAGAAATGTTTGATCCACGAGACCTACATAACAGAAGTAGAAAACCAACCCCTGAAAGTCATTCTTTGACCTCCACACACGTGTTGTAGTGCATGTGACCACACACACGCACACACACACACAAAATGTAATAAAACTTTTAATTAAAAAGAAAAAAAATACACAAACTGTTTGTAACTGTAACTGTACTATTTAGAGATTGTACTTTTTTACACACTGGGTGATACCACTGCTCAAGTTTCCTGCATGTGTCCATGAGCCTCTATTTGCTGAGATTTGCTGTCAAATAGAAATCTCAGTAATTTCCTGTGGTTACATTGTTTTATAAAGAGACTTTTAGCACTGTTTTTTAAAGAGACTTTTACATGTGATTCCTTCCCTGTCTATAGAGGTCATGATCCTCCAACTTCAAGATTTTTACATTTATTAATTGTGTGAGTTTGTGTGTGTATAACTGTGTATGAGAGAGAGAGAGAGAGAGAGAGAGAGAGAGAGAGAGAGAACTTGTTCATGCTACAAGGTTCCCAGGAGATCGTAGGATACTAGCAGAGGTCTTTCTTCCCTTCCCAGGGCTTGGTGATGACGGTCTTTCACCTGCTGAGCCATCTCACAGGCTCTATTTAAGTTAAGGACATATTCACAACAAAATTCTCTATCTGAGATCTTTGGTATCCACTTTCTTGAAATGGTTTTACTTCAGGATCCATTTTAGGACAGACTTCTCAATTGTGATCCCTCAGTCACATTGATGTCTAAGCTCTCACACCTAGGGATACTACAGATCCCGAGGGTAAGCTATCACACCTAGGGATACTACAGATCCCGAGGGTATGCCAACGTCTAAGGTTAAAAGTTGTTGGTGAGTCTTCAGTGTTTTATGAACTGTCTTGGAGTTCCTTCCCACAAACTGAGGAAATATTTCCATGAGCCAAGCAAAACCACAGACACAGTATGAGGTGTCTCCAGTGGTGTGTGTTACTGGGAAAGCTATGGGGATAGGCCTCAGTAATAGGCTAGGATCATAAGCTTGTGACGCCATGCCAGGCTACTTTATAAATATTTGAGATAGGACTCTATGTAATCCTGGTTGTCCTGGAACTTGCTCTGTAGATCAGGCTGACCTGGAACTCACAGAGACCCTCTTGACTCTGTCTTTCAAATGCTGGGATTAAAGGCCTATGCCACCATACCATGCTTTTTTTAAAAAGATTGATTGATTGTTTTAATTTATGTATGTGAGTACATCGATCTCTTCAGACACACCAGAAAATGGCATCAAACCCTATTGCAGATGGTTGTGAGCCACCATGTGATTGCTGGGAATTGAACTCGGGGCCCCTGGAAGAGCAGTCGGTGCTCTTAACCACTGAACCACCTCTCCAGCCCCTTGCCACGCTTTTTTAAATGTTGGTTCTGGGAACTAAACTCATGTTAACAAAGCACTTGGCCATCAGAGCCATCTCTATCTCCAGCCTCAAGTTTGATTTGCTATTTGTTTTCCCTAGGCCTTAGAGACCCTTGTGGCTCAAAATACTACCGGCCCTGTTTTCTACCCTCGTCTCTACCATCTGATGGCCTATGTCTGCATACTAATGGGAGACGGGCACAGCTGTGACTTCTTCCTGAACACAGCCTTGGAGCTTTCTGAGACACATGGAAATTTGCTAGAGAAATGTTGGCTAAGCATGAGCAAGGTGCGTACCCTCAGCCAGCAGGCTACAGTGGGGGTGGGGGGGATGGGAGAGGGGAGGGGAGTGTGTGAGGGGGGTGCTCGCCCTCCCCACTTTTCAGAGGGATTTTAGCCTGTGTCACTCCTGAGGAGTTTACAGGTCACAGGCTGGCCAGTCTGAGACTGTGGTGCTAGAGGTCAATATCTAATGACAATGAATTCCTCTGGCTGTGCCCCCATCAGTGGCAGAAGGAGCAGGAGCCAGAGATGCAGCCCCACACTGCCACCTGTTGCCTGAGGAATTTGACCTAAACTCAAACGAAGCTAGAATTCTTATACATTCTTATACGTCTGCTGAAAAGACTATGAGGCTCAGCTGGGCGGTGGAGGCATGTGTCTCTAATCCCAGCATTCCAGAGCCAGAGGCTTGCGGGTCTCTGAGTTCAAGGCCAGCCTGGTCTACAGAGTTAGTTTCTGGACAGCCAGGGCTACACAGCGAAACCCTGTCTCAAAAGAGAGACAGACAGAGAGAGACAGAGACAGAGAAAGAGAGAGACAGAGAGAGACTTAAACATAGATTTAAGCACAGGTGTTAACAGTGCTTAGGGAAATGAACACAACTTCCTGTGAGCTTTTCATACTGTATGGTTCTGGTCGCTTCTAAAACTGCATTGTCAAAAGGTGGTTCCTGGAGATTAGATTGTGTATGACACCATCTGTCACCAGGCCTACTCGAGAAAATTAAGAACTTTTCTCTTTCTTTTCTTTCTCTTTTTTTTTTAGATTTATTTTTTATTTATTATATGTAAGTACACTGTAGCTGTCTTCAAGACACTCCAGAAGAGGGTGCCAGATCTCGTTACGGATGGTTGTGAGCCACCATGTGGATGCTGGGATTTGAACTTATCACCTTCGGAAGAGCAGTCGGGTGCTCTTACCTGCTGAGCCATCTCACCAGCCCCCTTTTCTTTCTCTTTCTTTCCTTTTTTATACTGTATATTTATATATTATTAGTAAACTATAGCCATCTTCAGATGCGCCAGAGGAGGGCGTCAGATCTCATTACTGGTGATTGTGAGCCACCATGTGGTTGCTGGGATTTGAATTCAGGACCTTTGGAAGAGCATTCATTGCTCTTACCTGCTCTGCCATCTCTCCAGCTCTCTCTTTCTCTCTCTCTCTCTCTCTCTCTCTCTGTGTGTGTGTATGTGTGTGTGTGTGTGTCTTTCTCTCTGGGTGTCTGTCTTTCTCTCTTTCTAACTGCAAATGCAGTTTATGGTCTTTTCCTGAGACAAAGTTTCTGGAGGATCTACAGCAGGGAATGTTGCTATCTTAGTATTCATATTTAAGGCACCTCTAGGAACCTTCACAGCTCCATTCTTAACTTCAACCAGACTCTAGAGCAGCGGCCCTCAACCTTCCTAACACTGTGATGCTTTAATTCAGTTCCTCATGTTATAGTGACCCCAACCATAAAAATTATTTTGTTGCTACTTAATAACTGTAATTTTGCTTCTGTTATGAATCATAATGTAAATATCTGTGTTTTCTGATGGTCTTAGGTGACCCTTATAAAATGGTCACTCAACCCCTAAACCCTGGTTGAGAACTGCTGCTCTGGAGTAAGAGCCTCCTTTCTTTCCAGTGTCTCTTAATTTTCCCTTTCTTTCTATTCTCTCTCCTTTTTACCTGTCCAAAGAATGGAGGGGGGGGGGAGTTGTTATGTAGTGCTCTTATGTATTAGGACATAAGTCCCAAAGCCCTCAGAACCTAATCCCCCAAAGCCCTGACTTCCAATACCTTAGGGGCTGGCCTCTAGGATGTGAACGGTAGGGGAATGTACGCACACTCCAACCACAGTAATCATCACCGGATGTACCAAAACGGGGTCTGTATCCAGAACTCTTCTTCTTAGCTTTCAGGGTTTTTTTTTCCAGAGAACCCCCTCATTCAAGCCCCCTTAGCACAGTCTCCCCATCTCCCTGGTCCCCTCCACTCTCCATCTGCGTTCCATGTGTTCCCACCTTGTGTCTCTTTCCACACGTGAGTGCTTCAAAGGTGAACTGCAGGCTCAGCAGCCAGCAGAGCACTGTGAAACAAGAGACTGGATGGGCAGCTATGTATGCTTATTTGAAGATGTGTCCGAGTCCTAATTTGGTAAACAAAAATCATTTCTGTCATTTGTTGCCTGTTATCCCAATACTTGGGAGGTAGATCCAGGGGGATCAGGAGTTCAAAGTCATCCTCAGCCACACAGAGAGTTCAAGGTCAGCTTTGGTTGCATGGAACCAATTCATGAAAGAAGGAAGGAAAGAAAGAAAGAAAGAAAGAAAGAAAGAAAGAAAGAAAGAAAGAAAGAAAGAAAAGAAAAATTTATCTTTGTCTGTGGATCCCCTGTTTTTAAAAGCTCAAAGAAGCCAAAGCCATGTGTGGCAGTACAAGCCTATAATTCTAGCTCTCCAGACACAGAGGCAGGAGAATCAGCCTAACTCAAGGTTAGCGCATCCAGGGCGGCATAGGGAGACCCTATCCCAAAACAAAACAAGCTTGAGGACCTGTTACTGTTCCTGGAATCGGGTTAGTCTTCCACAGGCTGAGAGTACTGACCACGCCTTTCTTCTCTTTCCTTCTCTCAGAAATGGTGGTACTCAGCCTCGGAGTTAGTAGGAAATCAATGGCTTCAGACAGTCTTGAGTCTTCCATCGTGGGATAAAATTGTATCAGGCAACGTAACCCTTCAGGATGTTCAAAAGAACAAGTTCCTGATGCGAGTTAACATTCTGGACAATCCTTTCTAATAATTATGTGTGAGAACAAAGATTGCAGTAAGAACCACTGACTTCCCATGATCTGTTATTGTCCTCTCTGCGCCACCCGCATGGCCAGGTACCCACAGACCCTTCTTGACCAAACCTAGGAACAGATGCCTGGATTTCTTCCCAGTAAGTCAGTAAGGGCCAATGCCTGGCTTGCTTTTAGCTTTTCACATCTGCCTTTACCTTCCCTGGCTGTTTGCTTGATCTGTGGGGCTCGGCCCATGCAAAATCCAATCATGTCAGTATCAGGGGCTGGAGGGGTTCTGGTGTCCCTGAATGTCGCGCGCCTACCCCGTCCAGCAGGAATAATAAGATGCAGGACAACCAGGCTTCTTCTCCAGGCGGTTTACTCAGGAACTTGATGCACTTACAGCTTAAAATGGCAAACGGCAAATGGCCCAATGCAGAGTGGCCCTGCATGCAGTTACAGAGTGAGAATGGTGCAATGGCAGAATGGGGCCCGAGAAGAGTGAAGTAAGTAGCAGAGTGGAGTGGTAGAATGGAATGGAGGCCCCGAGCCAACCCAGGAGCAGCTATTTAAACCCTGTCCTGGCCAATCACCGAGCTGCCCCGTGGCTCTTGCTTATACACCAGGTGGTCTAGAGCTGCCCCGTGGCTACACCAGGTGGTCTCCGGCACAAGATCAAACAACAGCTGACACAGCCTAATGCCAATTAAGAGTTGTTTATGCCAGTACAACTGAGATGGTCTGTGCCGTCTTTAAGGATCGGTAGAATGGCTCCCTACACCTGAACAAGGGATTGAGTAGTGACTTGCAGCCCCAGCGAAAATTAAGCAATAGTGCATTTCCACAGGGGAAGCTCTGGGCTGGAGCAGGAAAATGTTAAGTAGCTCAAAGGGCAGCTGTGCAGGAAGGACTGGGGCTTTTTGATGTCACCTGGTGTGGGCTTTTCCAATATCTTGATTACCTGCAGTTCTACATACAACTTCATATACTGTGCCTTTCATTAGCATGTTAACTCTACCCAGGGGGAGGGGGTTGAGCAGCATAGGGAGCACAGGTCATGTTCGGATGTTCTGGCTTTTGCAGTAGTGGCAGGAGAGCTGGTTTTAGTAATCACTAAACACCTCACTTGGAACGTGTTCTAGCCACTCAGTTGGCCCCATTCTCCTGCCTCAGTATGGGAAATACTAATATCAAGGTAATGTGATGTCTTGTATTGCAACTGACTGTTTTCTAGTTAATGTGTAGGTCTGAAAATTCTTATTTAAATATTTTAAAATTCTCTCTCTCTCTCTCACACACACACACACACAGCATGTACACACACGTTTGCACGCCAGGGAGGTTCGTGGAGTTGGTTCTGTCCCCACCTTTTCGATGGTTTCCAGGGGTCAACTTCAGTGTGCAAGATGGCTTGAAGGTGCACAGTATTGCAAGTGTCAAACCTCTGTCGAGGTCTGAAGCAGCAAGATTAGAAAGGGTACAGTTTGCTGTGCCAGCTTCCAGAGCCCCGGTGGTACCCTGCAGGCACCTCACGTCTGTAGAAATAAATGCTTCAAGTAGAAATTATAATTATCTAATATTAATAGTAAAAGGTGTAGCTATCTTTCTACATGCTCTAAGTTTGTAAGCATGTGAGAAACATTTAATATATAATAGTATTCATCTTTATTTCTCAGACATAAAGGCAAGGCTGTGTATCTTTTCTGTTGATAATATAACTGGGTTTCACAGAGGAGGCAAGACAGGCTCCTGTGAGTCACAAGGTTGGCCACAGAACCTCACAACAAGGCATGCTGGGAGGGAGCCAGGCTAGGACTGGAAACCGAGGGACTCATCAGACCCGGAGACCACAGCACTGGTTTACTGTAGTTTCCACATCTCGATACATAGGATCAAATAAGTTAGAGAAGGCGCCTCAAAGGGGGTAAGAGATAGGTTACTTTGGAGCCAAATACAGGTGAGCAAGGTCTGGGAACACAGACATGGGTTCAAATGTGGTACTGGGCTGATGAAATCTTCTAGGAACAGAACAAAGAGAGTCGCAAATCAAGGCACTTTTCAAACAGTAAAAGTGCAGGTTACTGCAAAGCAGGGAGATCTCTGTAATGAGTCTCAGATGCTATCTGACAATATTTTTGTTGTTGTTGTTGTTTGTTCTGTTTTCTTTTCTTTCTTTTTTTTTTTTTTTTTTTGAGATAGGATTTCTCTGTGTAGCCTCAGCTGTCCTGGAACTCACTCTGTAGGCTGGCTTCATCCTCAGAGATTGGCCTTCCTCTGCCTCCAGAGCACTGGAATCAATGGTATGCACCACCCCTGCCCAGCCTGACTGTATTCTTAACCATTTTGTTGCTGGAAGTTAGTGGTCTGTCACTATGAACATATTAAAGATTTTACCTGCCAGTCACAAGGATGTTAGGTCACGCACAAAGCAGAGGGGAGAGGAACTAATCTTAAGGGACCTAATGATAGCAGAAGATGAATTATAATTAGACCGTGGACCTGCAACTCCTTCCTGCTTATTTCTTCTTGTTGTTCTGTTGCCGTTTTAAGATAGAGTCTTAAGCTGGGCGTGGTGGCACACGCCTTTAATCTCAGCACTCAGGAGGCAGAGGCAGGCGGATTTCTGAGTTTGGGGCCAGCCTGGTCTACAAAGTGAGTTCCAGGACAGCCAGGGCTATACAGAGAAACCCTGTCTCAAAAAAACAAAAAACAAAACAAAACAAAAAGACAGAGTCTTACTGTATAGCCCTGGCTGTCCTGAAACCCACTATATAGACCAGGCTGGCCTTGAACTCAGAGATCTGCCTGCTTCTGCCTCCTGAGTGTTAGGATTAAAGGTATGTGCCACTACCTCTCACTTTCTTCTTATTTTAAATGATTAGAAATAAAAATGTCACTCAAGTTACTATAATGTTGCCCATTTCCTTTTCAATAGAAAAAATACAGATCCTGTTTAACTTTAAATTATTTATTTTATTATGTTTTAATTAAGTGGTGGTGGGTACACATGAGTACAGATGCTGCCAGAGGGGCCTTGTATCGGCTGCTCTTCCAGAGGTCGTGAGTTCAATTCCCAGCAACCACATGGTGGCTTACAACCATCTATCATGATCATGAGATCTGGTGCCCTCTTCTGGCTGTCAGGCATATTTGCAGGCAGACTACTTTATACATAATAAAAATAAGTAAATAAATCTTTAAAAAGAAAAAAGTTTGCTTTTAAAATATAGGTAATCTCAAAATGCACATTGTTTTGGAAGATTGCGTGAGCTTTTGTCAACTTAAAAGCTACATTTAAAAATGTGTATTATACTGAATCATGAGAAAATGCTTTTGTAAAGACATTGAAAACATGAAAGTTAGATTCAAGTAAGGTGGAGCTCTGCAAAAGACATGGCTGAACAGCTTTGAAACCAAGCCTTTCTGATGTCACAAGAAGCAAACGCGCCATCAGTACAGTTTCTTATATTTTCTACTCTTCACAGATGACGGGGTTTTAGCTTTCTGTGTATGTACTGTATGTTGAACATAGTCCCCTTTAAACCCCCTTTCCCTTCTGCTCCCATAAACCCCTCTGCCCTTCTAGACCATTTTCCCCCTACTGTCAAACGTATATACTTGATTTTATGCAAATACAAAGAACTTGAGGACCATTCTTCACTGAGGTCACGTGACAGGCAAAATCATCCTGCTCACCCACCAGGAGGAAACTAGTCTCTCTCTCTCTCTCTTTGTTTTTGTCTTTAAATAGTTTAATCACCTAAAGATTCAACTTCTTTTCCACTTGAACTTAGAATATACTTATGTTTAAAATCAAAAAGTGTTTGGCCAGCATGTATATAAATGCATTGCATGCCTGCCTCATGCCTGGTTCCTGAAGGCCAGGCGAGGACACCAGATCCCCTGGAAGGGCGTTACAGGTGGTTGTGAGCCACCCTGTGGGTACTTTGAGTCACACCCAGATCCTCTGCAAGGAAGTGCTTGTAACCACAGAGCTGGCTCTGCGGCCCCCACGCTTCTTGGTCCCTGCTCCCTCTATACCCTGAGCTCACCTTTCCAGCTCTCTTGAACCTTCTCTTCCCCAAGCTAAATACCCCCAGGTCCTCCTGCTACAGACACCTGGTTTTGACCTCCTCAGTACCCTGACAGCACTCCTCTCAGCATGCTGACATTCATCTCTATATCTTTTTTTTTAAGATTTTTTTTCATTTTTTATGTATATGAACACACTGCAGCTGTCTTCAGACACACACTAGAAGAATGGACTGGATCCCATTACAGATGGTTGTAAGCCACCAAGTGGTTGCTGGGAATTGAATTCAGGGCCTCTGGCAGAGCAGTTGGTGCTCTTAACCACTGAGTCATCTCTATATCTTTTAAATGTCCACCACCAAGATAGCCATCAGAAGAAGCGGACTGTTGCCTCTCTCATTCTAGAACAGTCTGTGAGAAGTGGCCATGGACATTTACTTTGGGGATAACTATGTGTGTGACGTCACTGCACTTGCTATCTCACTTCCATGTCTATAAACAGAAACCGTGATAAACAGAACTGGCTCCGCATCCCTCAGGCAAAGACCTGAAACACCCCTAGATAAGAACTGTGTGAAATGCTGACATGATATTCAAAAGTAAAGTCTACGCAGGTATTTCCAAATCTGAGGAATTCCAAAGTGTGAAACCCATCTGGTCCTGCATCCTGGACACCGTGACAGGCTCCTCACTTTGGAGTTTGTGGTTATTATGGTTGGTTTTGAGGGTGACAAGCTACTATTTAGAGAATTTCAGCAATTCCAGCCAGGGAAGTAGGTAGGCTATCTAGATCTTCACCATTACTGCTGCTCCAAATCCAGCCCCCCTCCACACCAACTCCCCATTCCCCAGCCCCATGGAGCACCTGCTGCAGCCTCCCTCCCACGTCAGCCCTGTCTCCAATGGACCCCACACATCTTCCCCTCCCAGCATCCCTTCCCTCCCAGCATCCCTTCCCCTCCCAGCATCCCTTCCCTCCCAGCATCCCTTCCCTCCCAGCATCCCTTCCC